>OZ026618.1:54571680-54591680 GCA_964020975.1 Hermodice carunculata | reverse complement strand
TCAGAAGTTTAGTGGCATCTTTTACACATGGGTTTGTGTCTTCTCCAAGCTCGGCTGAGCGTTTGGTATCTCAGTCTTCGTTGAATAGAAACTCCGGATTCATTTCCACTTTCAATGGTTTATTCTGTACATCAAGTATACAGAGTCTGGACGGTACATCGAGATGGTCCGTCGATTCCTGGTTGGAATGGTTCTTCTCAGTGATGGTTTATAGAGCGCTGTCCCCACACTCTCTGATTCTCTGTACTGAGAGTGCTCTATTTATATCCTCCAAAATGTGAGATTTCATCCGATTTCATCATCCTCTCATTAAAATTGTTTGTGACAGGCTTTTCCTGTCATCAATTCTCTATTTCCTGTCATTACTCTTAATATGTGTAGGAGTAGACATCTCCGAAACTGCATTCAGTGCCCTCTATTCTACTTCCTAACAATTAAATCCATTCCACCGGAAATAACCTTTAAGGGTCAACTTTCAAGTACACAAAGTTCAAATCTAACTTTAAATGTTAAACAATGATTTTCATACCAAATTGTTCCTTGTTATATACAGAATCCAAATATTATACTCTCCCCACACAATGTGGTTCATTGTAGTAAATATAGTAGGATTTGTAACAAGTCATAGTACACACTATCCATTTATCTTCATAAATCTCTAATTTCATTCACTGACATCGAAATATTGTGAATGAACTAATTGCGGAAGTGGAACTTCCGTCATTGATAACATCACAGCTGCATCACTAATTAGCAGTGTTGAGCATGTTCAGTTGTCAAGTTGTGATAACCACTTTCCCACTCAATTTTGTGTATGTGATGTATGTACATCCTGTTGACTCTTTGCAAACGTTAACTCTTTGTTGACTCTTAGTTTTCCCTTAAAGTTTCTCTGTATATTGTCTTAAAGATGGCCATCTTTACATTCGCCCATTTCTTCAAGTTAAATGGTATATCAACTATATACCTTTAACTATATACGATCATATAACCGTCAATAACATCGAGATACTTTTATATTCCATCAATAATATCAATAACATCGAGATGTAGTTATATTCCATCAGTAACTTCAATAACATCGAGATATATTTATATTCCATCAATAATACCAATAACATCGAGATGTATATATATATATATATAAATAAATAACAAACACTGCTCAGGGCTTGAAGCATTTTTGTCAATTTAACGCTATGAGCAGTGAGCTCGCCACCATATTTTTCCTTTAAATATGGAAAGGTTCTTAACTAATATACATCCATTTATTCAATAAAATACATGCGTGATTAATACAATACAATATATGTGACTATATACAATTAAATAACTGCATGAACGGCCATCCCCTCACAATAGGAGCTTTGTTCAAAAGATGGTCCCTTCATAATATATACTGGTGAGACTGTACATATCTGTTAAGTCTCAGCTATATTTACTTGTTCTTCTCGTGCCATCACAGATGGTCTTGTTGAGAAGAATGAAATGGAAGTATCACTTTCTTCTTTTACTTCACCCCTAGACTTAAAATATTCTTCCTTGGTATCCACTGGTTTCACTGTTAACTCATTAACAACTGCTCTAATTCGGGGTCCCCATTTTATATACACATATACCAAGATTACACACAAAGTCAGGGTGAGAAGTGCCAAGATCATAATCATTCCCCAGGAAAGGTGGTTTTCTGAATCGCTTAGAATATTGTCTTCGTCTTGTTCGATCAGTGGGGCTAAATGCACTCTAGACACTGGTTTCAATGCATTGAATTTTATCTTTCGTAATTCCTTGAGGGCGTCTCCCTCTGGAATCAATTCTCGAATATTAATAGGGGGTATATTTTGAATTTGAAGAGCTCGGATCGAAAGGTGACCAATTCGTTCGGTTATACCAGGTAGTGTCCATCCTACTCCACTAATGCTACACTGCGGTCTTACTTTAACTATATAAGTTCCAGCAGCTAATATTCTAGACTCCTGTGGTCTAGCAATACATCTCGTAGTGACTGTTTCTCCCCAAGTCACCAAAATGTATTCACCTAAAGCGATTTCTTCAGCCTGGGCTAAACAATTACTCTTCGTAAGGGCTACTTCACATGTATGTCTTAGCTTTTTCTTCCCTGACAGATTTGCCCGTGTACAGGACCAAACCTGCGGTTGATATATGGGGCCAGTCCTACACACGATAGGGCTCCATCCAGTACAAGTTTTCGGATGGAATATCTCTCCAGTCTGTGGGTTTAATCCTACATCAGTATGTCTCACTAACACCTGGATAGCTAATCCAGTTATATTATATGGTAAAGGCCAGCTATGTAGGTTATACCGCCAATAAAGATTTTCCTTAACTAAAGGTAACCTAATGCGGTACGTTAGCATTTGGCCATCCCATATAGGCGTCACTCTCTCATGCTCATAGTACCATTGTATGGGTGTCAATGGTCTTCTCGAGGGTGTCTGAATCTTATTAAATAACTCTACCTGTTGTTTTGGTGGTAACAACTCTTCGGTTAGTCGGCCTAACTCTAAAGATGCTTTCTGCCTATAGAACTTATCTAATGTTCTTAAGTAATTGTTCACTAGTTCCTCAAGAACTGTGACTGCTTGTTCAAAATTATGCATTAACCATAATGTTCGTAGAAATCGTCGAGTGGCTGTCGTGTAATTCCTCATGTCTTCATATTGTGTCCGTAAGACTGTAGAAAGGTAGCGTTCGATGATCTGTATCCGTCGTTTGTTAGCATCCACTTCTTCATAAGTGTGGTTTAATACTGTCACCATTTCATTAAGGCGATGAACTATTTTCTTCTGTTCTCTTCTTGTCGATGAGATAATCCGTTTTATCTGTGTAGTGTCTTTGTCCGTTGCTAGTCCAAATAATGTATGGGCGATGTCTCCAAAAATGTTGAGTAGTCCTCTCTTCTTCCTTCCTGTTCGGTTTGTGCTTTTCCGTTCTGTCATAGCGATTTTGTTGTCCATTTGTGTCAACAAGTTCATCTTCTCATCCAGTCTTTTGGTCCACTGTTTCTTGTCTGACACTGGTATAGTTGTTGTCTGTAGTAGGCTTTTCATATTGGCGTATTGATGATGAATGTCGTCCATCCTCTGGGGTCTGTCTAACGTCACGAGAATTGTCCACTCGGCAACTTGTATCTTGAGTTGGCTTCTTCCGGTAATCAGCACTCCATCCGGTAACAAATGTATGTCAGCTCCTTCCATCATGGTGGCAATAGTTACTAAAGTAACCATTGTTAATGCTCCATTGGTTGGTCTTGACATAGTCTCTTCGCTGGTCTGTCCACTGGTTGTCGTACTTGCGTCAACAGCTGCTTTCGGAATCTGGTGTTGTATGGATGTGCGAACTCCTCAAATGTAGGTGCGGGTTGAATGTCGTCCGGCTCGGCTTCAGCTTCAACGTCTGGCTCTTCTATTGGTTGTCCGGTCTCTGAGTCTTGTTCAGCTGGCTCCTCCTCTGTCTGTTCAGGTCGCTGGTCTGGCAGGAACTGAAGCGTCGGTTGTGGTACAGCTGATTTTCTCGAGTTTCGGATTGGCCTCGGCCGGATGTCCTCCCACGCAAGGTTTGGGTCGACCAGTTTCAACTTGTTCCTATGTACTATTTTGGTCTTTCCGGTTTGTTGGTGACGTATCCAACATACGGGTCCTCGTAAGCGGATGACCTCATATTGTGGATCCCATTTAGAGGTCAGAGTTAACCGCTCTTGTGCTTTGAGAATTACTGTGTCTCCAATGTGTATGTCCACAGCATTGGCTCTCCGGTTTATTCTCTGTCTATTGAATTCTCTTGATCCTTCAAGATGTTGTCTAGCTTTAGTCAATGCCTCTGCTAAGTCACTGAGTCTTCCTTGTAAGGCAAGAGTATCCTTGTTTGTACTCAGTACTTTAGTTAAAGGTAATCTTCCTCTTCTGCCATACATAAGGAAAAATGGTGTGTAACCTGTAACAGTACTAACACTATTCCTATAGGCTAGTAATGCATTGGCAAGCTGTTCTTCCCATTTTCTTGCATCATTGTTGACTAATCTGGCGATCATTTCTTTCAATGTTCTATTGAATCATTCTATCTTTCCGTTTGTCTGAGGATTGTATCCTGTAGTTCGTCTATGATCTACCCCTAATTTTGACAAGTACATTCTGAAAGATTTTGCATTAAATTCTTGTCCTTGATCTGTGATTATGATTTCTGGGATTCCATGCCTTGGGAAGAAGTCTTTTGCTAGAGCTTCTTCTACTACTTGTGCTGATTTGGTAGGTATAGGATAACTTTCTGCCCAACCTGACAAATGATCGATAACATTCAAACAGTATCGGTTACCTTTGTCGGTTATTCCAAATGGTCCTATCAAATCCATTCCTACAATTTGCATTGGGTAGACAGGAATTGGCATTTCTCCCATCTTTACTCTATCTGGTTTTGGTATATGTACCAAACATGTAGAGCACTTACATAATCTTTCTTTGATGTGTTTTCTCATTCCTGGCCATACATAAGCTTCTCTAACCCTACATAAGGTTTTATACAAAGCCATATGTCCTACATCTTTATGACATCTGTCTATCACTTTGTCTCTATACTGACTTGGTAATACCAGTCTTGGGTAACTTGGTTCTGTCGAGGTTGGTTTCTTAATCGAATATAACAATCCGTCAAATACTTCATAACCTGAATCTTCTTCTTGTGCAGAAGAAAGAAGGTCAACAAATTATGTTTGTTGTGCTGATCTCACTTCTTCAGTAGTTAAGTCATCAGCTTCCAAAGGAATTCTTTGTATAGCGTCATCATCTCGGAAGGCGTCAGGATCTATCCAGTCTTCTGTATCTAAAGTTCCTACTTCAGTCTTGGAAGACATACGTGACATTAAATCTGCCCATATATTCTTTGATCCTTTGATATACTCAATTTTGGCTCCAAATTCTGCTAATAAAACTCCCCACCTTTGAATTTGGTGTTCCTCATTTCTTTTGCAAACAAAGATCTTAGAGGTTTGTGGTCGGTGTACACGGTAAATTTTGCTCCCCATAAATATGGTCGTAATTTTGATACACAGTACACTACTGCATAGGCTTCTTTTTCTATTGTTGCCCATTTCAATTGGTTTCCCGAAAGTTTATGGGAGATGTACTGGATAACTTTCTCAGTACCTTTCTCGTCCTCTTGTACTAAAATTCCTCCTACAGCATGTCCACAGGCATCTGTGTACAATTTGTAAGGTTTATTCACTTGAGGATAAGCCATGACCTCATTTGACTGCAAAAGTTCTTTCAAAGTTTGAAAACTTTCCTCCTGTTCTTGGTTCCAAACAAATGGTTGATTTTTCCTGGGTAACCTGTACAAGGGTTCTGCTACTTTAGCATAGGCAGGCAATGTTTGAGAATAATAATTGCACATGCTTAAGAATGATCTCACACCTTTGACATTTGTGGGTGGCTCCATTTTCACAATGGCTTCCACTTTTTCTGGATTACTTCGAATTCCATTTTCATTGATAATGTATCCTAATAATTTCACTTCTGACTGAGCTATTGTGCACTTTGATGGTTTAACTTTCAAACCAGCTTTCTTCAATCGTTCAAACACTTCTGCTAAATCTCGTGCATGAGAATTAGGGTCAGAACTGTAGATAACAATGTCGTCAATGTATACTACGGCGCACACTCCTATCAATCCAGACAAAATTTTGTCCATAATTCTTTGGAACTGTGAGGGGGCGTTTGTTAATCCAAAAGGCATTCTGACGAATTCATACAGTCCTTTATGGCATATAAAGGCTGTCTTTGGAATATCCTTATCAGCTACAGGAATTTGCCAGTACCCAGTCTTAAGATCTAGGGTTGAATAGACCTTGGCACCACTCACCTGATCAAATATATCTTGGATCAGTGGAAGGGGGTAACTGTCCTTCTTCGTGATGTTATTCAACTTCCTATAATCCACACAAAATCTTGTTGAGCCATCCGGCTTTGGTACTAATGTAACTGGCGAAGCCCAAGGGCTTGAACTTGGTCGAATGATATTGTCCTGTAACATCTTGTCAACTTCTTCTTCTATAATTGTCCTTTTGGTCAGCGGTGTTCTGTATGCCCGTTGCTTGATTGGTTCATGTCCTTGATTGTCGATGCAGATGGGGTCCGTCTCGCAGAGTCCATGGGGGTCTTCCTTCTCACTAAAGATGTCGGCATACCTCTTCAGTACTGCGTCGATCTTCTTATGTCCGGTACTCCTCGGCGTTTTCTTCATTTGGGTCGTCTTCGTAGAACTCACTGTCTGGGTGGCGTCTTGTATCCTCCTTAGTGGCCATGTACGTCCGTACCATGTCAGTGTTCTTCTGGGGTAATCCACCACTCCATGTCCGTTGGTCAGTACATCATGTCCGAGTATCATGTCTTGCGTCATTCCTCTCACTACCAATACTGGAATACTGGCGGCATTGTCCACTTTAATTTCTGTTGTTCCCAATGTATCCAATTTGTGTCCCGAAACGCTGTATACACTTCCGCTGGGTTGAAGAAGTCTGGATCGGCCGGTACTCTTACATAACTTCTCAAACGTAGACTGGTGCAAGAGAGTTACACAGGCTCCCGTATCAACTAAGGCTGCACACCTTACTCCACTTAAGGTGAGTGTCATCATCCATCGTTGATCCGTGGAACTTCTTGCGGCATCTAGTTTAAAGGCGATGACTTCACTGGTCGGTCCTTTGGTGTAGACTTCTGCTCTGCCTTCTTCTTAAAACAGTCGGCGATTCGGTGTCCGGGTTTGTTACAGTAGAAGCATTTCATCTGGCCATTGTTTCTGCTTTGCTGGTTTCTCGGTAGTCGGTTCCGTGTTCTGGAGTTTTCTTCCACTTTGGCTAGTCTGGCTTCCAATCTGTCTTGTGTTTTCGCACAGGACTGCATGACTTTCAGTATTTGATCCATATCCGTAGTTTTCACTTGGCTCACTTCCATCGGTTCTTCCGTTTCTCTGGCATTTCTTTCCAATCCTCTGTAGACTTCTTATCCCGCTTCTTGTTTTTCTGCATATGCGATGGCTTCATCGAGGTTTGCTGGTCTTGCTTCCACCACTATCTTCTTGGCTAGGTCTGAGCTATACAGTGCTTTTGTGTAGGCTCTGATGATGGTTCTCTCGGCATCTGGACTTCTGGTTCCTGGATAGGCTTTCACTGCGGCTTCTCTGAATCTTCTGTTGAAAGCTCCCAAGCTTTCGTATGATGACTGGGCGATCTTCTCTACTTCACTCTTTAGGCGTTCGTCCTCATTCGCAGACAGGAAAGCTTTTCTGATGTGTTCTCGTAGGTCAGCCCATGGTGTCTGTATCCTGTTGGCTTGAAGTCCTAGGTATCTCTCCACTTCTTTCTTCAATGGTCCGGTTATCGTTCTGGTCGCAATCTGTAGGGTGGCTCCTTCCACGGGTGGACTTATTGGAATGGTCATTTCCACTTCTTCGATCCATTCTCTCACTTCCGCTGGTATGTTGCCGTCACACTTGCGTATGGTTTGTACGAGGTTTTTCAATTTTAGTCGGTGTTTCTCCTCCGTGTGCCGTTGTCCCATGTTCTGGTTTAAATTGTTGAACATGTCCGCAATTCCGTCCGTCAGGATTTTAAACTGTCCAGCATCCATTTTTATCCGCTTTCTCTGTTCTTTCCGCTTCTCTGGCTCTTTTTATTGCAACTCTCTGTTTCAGGCGTTGTACTGTTCTTTCCCAATATCTTTGGTTTCGTCTCACTTGGCGTCTTCTTTCTCTTTCTTCTCTCCGTCGAGCAAGGAATCTTTGTCTTGACTTCAACCACGATTCGGTGATCCTTATCTTGGCAATTCCACAAGGCTTGATTTCTGGCGATGCGCTTAGCGTTCTGTCTGGTGCTGTTTCCGCTTCTTCCTCGCTGCTTATTATTATATATTCTGGTGTTGGTGGTCGAACCTCTTCCGTCTCTGATTCACTTGAGATAATAATGTAGTCCATCGATACCTTCTTGGCGTCCTCGTAGTTTTGTTCCGATGATCCTGGAGTCCTCTTGATCCTGGAGTCTTCTTGTTCCTGGAGTTTCTTGATCCTGGAGTTTTCTTGATCCTGGAGTTTCTTGATCCTGGAGTTTTCTTCTTCTTGATGATGATCCTGGCAAGCTCGCCAAATATGTAAAGTGCCACTGGTCCGAAGTTATTTTCCGAAGCTTGTTTTACTCATCTGACTGCGTTGGTTATCTTGTTTCAGAAGTTTAGTGGCATCTTTTACACATGGGTTTGTGTCTTCTCCAAGCTCGGCTGAGCGTTTGGTATCTCAGTCTTCGTTGAATACAAACTCCGGATTCATTTCCACTTTCAATGGTTTATTCTGTACATCAAGTATACAGAGTCTGGACGGTACATCGAGATGGTCCGTTGATTCCTGGTTGGAATGGTTCTTCTCAGTGATGGTTTATAGAGCGCTGTCCCCACACTCTCTGATTCTCTGTACTGAGAGTGCTCTATTTATATCCTCCAAAATGTGAGATTTCATCCGATTTCATCATCCTCTCATTAAAATTGTTTGTGACAGGCTTTTCCTGTCATCAATTCTCTATTTCCTGTCATTACTCTTAATATGTGTAGGAGTAGACATCTCCGAAACTGCATTCAGTGCCCTCTATTCTACTTCCTAACAATTAAATCCATTCCACCGGAAATAACCTTTAAGGGTCAACTTTCAAGTACACAAAGTTCAAATCTAACTTTAAATGTTAAACAATGATTTTCATACCAAATTGTTCCTTGTTATATACAGAATCCAAATATTATACTCTCCCCACACAATGTGGTTCATTGTAGTAAATATAGTAGGATTTGTAACAAGTCATAGTACACACTATCCATTTATCTTCATAAATCTCTAATTTCATTCACTGACATCGAAATATTGTGAATGAACTAATTGCGCAAGTGGAACTTCCGTCATTGATAACATCACAGCTGCATCACTAATTAGCAGTGTTGAGCATGTTCAGTTGTCAAGTTGTGATAACCACTTTCCCACTCAATTTTGTGTATGTGATGTATGTACATCCTGTTGACTCTTTGCAAACGTTAACTCTTTGTTGACTCTTAGTTTTCCCTTAAAGTTTCTCTGTATATTTTCTTAAAGATGGCGATCTTTACAATATGATCATGCTTAGTGTCGATGGTATGAAATCCTTCTATGTAGATTATTTTATACCCAATGTTAGATAAGAAACATAATTCATGTGAGATACATTTAGAAGGACTTTTCTAAAACATAAACTTTAAAAAAGTCATAGAAAATCCTGAAACTACTGGAGCATGGCCATTAGAACACACCTAGTAATGGCTAACCCAAGATTCATCTCATTCATGTTTGAAGTGGATCTGCCAATGGTTTTTTGGAAGAGTTGAAAAGGTCAATTGGTGATGACGGTCACAAACGACGACGGTTGGAGAATCACACTATGACAAACCAAAAACTTAACATCATATTCAAAGGCAAAGTTGGCCCAATATACTGTGCCTGCTCCAAGGCACTCACACACCCATGTGAGCATTGACAAGAAGTATCACTTCTTGATTTCCTCCCAGAATTCGCAATAATCTAAAATTTACTTAAGTGCATTCACATCAGCCAATGTTGCCCTTTCAAAGCCCTCTGTGGTGCATTCAGGTATAGTTTCAACGCTCTTTGTATCTACTAAATGACCCCCCTTCAAACATAAAACTCAATCTTCTGTCCCGTGAGACCCGTACAGTCATTTCATGTCACTATACCATTTCTGGGTTAATTTCTTCCTTGACACCACACGAATCACGCAATATCAACTCATGATATACTGCCTCATCTGTTAACACATTTTACCGTTCGCGATGTTATTTGTTGCATGCTTTCAGGACTGGTAGCCCAGTTGAAGGAGAATACATTTGTAAGTTGCTTTTATCCTACCCACGGAGATATTCATACTGAATCACCCAGCCAATTTTGATTGGCTTTTTCCGATCTTCTGGGAGTTGATATCTCCAAATAATCCACTTCGCGTTTGCATCTGGTTTCTTTCCTGTTTCAAACTAAGGTTAAAGGATGTATTATTCGCTTCAATATATCCGAATAGATGTGTGCAATTTGCATCCTGATATAAGGATTGCTTCTCTCCAGAAAATAGCTTCTTATTGATGCCATACTCCATATGCTTTGTTTACATTTGAGACTACTATGACTGATTTTTTGAGTCGGAAATCTGAATGAAATTAAAGATCGGACCACATACGCTTTGCGCTAATCCAAAGCGTTCTCGTACCTCTTGAAGAAAACCCCTTGTTCAGAAGCAGATCAGGCTCCATATTCAAGTTGTGTGGACAAAAGTTGGAGATATGTCTAAGCCAGGCCTTTCAGGTTCTCTGTTTAGGCTTCAGTACAAAACCATGTTGAAACTTTTGTCTGAGTTTTATGAGAGCATAAAACCTCAACACAGAACCAGTCGGACCTCTCTGCCAAATGATCAAGCATTTTGCCAGTTCTCGTCAAATTACCAAATAAAGTAAATCATCACTTCCGCACTTCCGGACTATCAGTGTACAGGTCTTATGCCTGTACAACATAAACAAGGAATCGAGGATGTTCCTTTTCTAAGGTAATTATCAATAATTCAACCATTCATTTAGTTTTAAAGGAACGTACAGAAAGTAACATTGGCCAGGTATGATAACTTTGAGCAGTTGAAATCTTGGGACATACAATTCTTAGCTAAAAGGGAACCATATGCCTCGAGCTTTCGGCATGAGTGAGCACGTAAAAAGTACATTTGGACGTAACTAATTTCAATTCCTGACTGATATCAGACAAAACTCAGTATCTGCATTGAAATACAGAACATACTGAATCATGACATTTTTTGGCTTAAGCGGGTAATCTTACCCATTAAAGTTATAGATGTGATTTATCAAATGATGCAGATACCAAATACATATGCATCAAACTTTAAATTTTAAGTGTAGGCATGTTAAAGCCCTTTTTGTGTCAAGTATATTAAAAAATTCTACGTATTTCGTTGATTATATAAAAAAGTTTATTTTTAACATGGGTCTGCCCCCAGTTTGCAAGTAAGTTTTGGTATTTAGCCCAACAAGGTATGGTATTAGTGTTAATTGGCCTTGCACTATGTTGAAGTACTAAGCAGTTTCCAGATAGTCATACAAGTGACCTGGGAATTACATGTTTTTTAATTGAATATAAGCAGAAAAGGGTGGTTAATATAAAAAAATGGAACAGTTTAAAGCAAATTTGCCTTACCTTCAGATTTATTCACATAACACTGTTATGTAAACCACCATACTGAATACAAAGCAATCCACAGTGTGTCAATATACATCAACACTTTAATTATGTACTGATGATGCTAAACAATTACTTGAAATTATTAGCACAGCGGACTGTTCCCACAATATTAAAAAATTTATGAGACAAGGAATATTAATAAAAAAGAGGCAATTAGCCAATCAAGCACGCAAAATAATTAGCGATGAACTGAGAGATTTACGTACCCAAAATGCCTGACACAGTAAGAATGAACCAAACTGTCAACGTTATTGGAAATGCGATCCTATGAATCTCGTTGAAGAAATATTTAGAACGAAACGCATAGTTGTATTCGTGATCTATGAATGTCTTCTGGTATGTTTTGCAAACTGTATCCTTTGATATTCTTTTAACTCCCAGGATTTCTCCAGATAATCCTATCAGTTTGAAGCAATATTCCACTGTGTCATTACCATTTGCGTCAAGCAGCATTTTCGCTAGAGTATAATTGTCTTGTACAAAGACCCAACTGCCGCTATGCAATTCAAAATAGCGGATTTTGTGAAAGCTAACCACTAGCTTGTCAAAATCCGAATTGAAAAACCTGGACTCTGTTGTATTCCACATTGTTGTTTCTGGCATAGGATAAGACGAAGACATGACTGGACCCAACTTGTTCGCGAGTTTGATACTTGTTCCTTGAACTTCAAGTTGTTTATTCCGTGGTAAATGCTGTAGCAATGTTATTCTTGCTCCTTAACACAAAATTGCAGTTCAGGTATTATATTGCACTAAGTCAAATATAATTCATATGGTACCTACACTTAATAGAAAAGTGTGTACAATAACAAAATAGTTTTGGCTTTACCTACGTCTTTATCTTTGCCCATCTCCATGTCAAACATTTAGCATGAAACATGTTTGTCGTGGTTTTTATTAAGGCTACAAGGTTTGCTGCAAATTTTCATACGGAACACCAAATTGTGACTGTGAAATTGTTGTACGTTTGGGCAAAACCTTGGAAGTAAGTCTCCATGCAAACTGTGGCAAATTGGAAAAGTAGGTTTTTTTATCTCCAGGCAGTCTGGTATAAAACTTTAGGGAACCTCGAGCAAATTTTTATATGAGAATTTTGTGATAAAAAATTTGAATACTGTCAGTATTAACTACCATGTGTAACATGTATGTTTGGACATCGCATTGAACCACAAACAGTGCTTGTATAAACAACTAAAAAATTACAGGGTTACCGCGATTACTAATGTCATTTGAAAGTTTCTTGATCGGGTAACATTAAATGTAGACTGTTCTCTTTTTGTCGTTTCTGTACTTTCGCTTCACATGAGACTCGTTAACGACTCCTTGTTCTTTGTAGTGACTGATTGTACTAATAATATATAAAACAAGCACCGAAGTTCAGTTAGTGTAAATGGACTTTACAAGCGGTTTAAATAGATAAGCGTATGTCCAAATTTACCTACTTATAAGCATAGTATTTGTTATTTGATTTGTATATTAATTAAAAGGTGAAAGTGGTTGGGTCTGATCCCAAATCAGAGAGTTTATCAGCACAAATTGGGTTAAACAAGGCGAGGTCCTTTCTGCAATGCTCCTTAGTGTATAAATTGACGATACCTTAAACATCTTAGTTACGGTTCTCAAATAGGGTTCAAAATATATTGTATAACTTTAGTGGCTGAAATCAATATACATAATTATCCAAGCAACATAAATTAGTACTGAAGGCAGCTTTGAACATTTCATAGTATAATGAGACTAAAGTTAAAATACGATTTCAGTTGGGGGCAAGAACAGTATTGGCTTTGAAGGAAATGTACGGCATTACTGTGATTGTTCCTACCGTGGCATCTTTGTCAGGTTGATTGGATGCTTTTCCGTTTCCAGTTATACCCCAAAAATATATAGTATCGGTTATAATTAAAAAGACCACACAGCTGAACCTACTATCCACTTTGAAGGTTAACCGTTGCAATGAGCGCAATTTCATGAGCGTTTTGACGTTACATTGAATTCAATGTTTAAGAAATGCACAGGTGCAAGCAATCTAAGAAATTTCAATATTGACGTTAAAAATGATAATTTTGGAATTCAAACATGGATACTCTACCAGAACTCTAGACTATTCAAGATATCCTGCATGGCCCTTTATGGTTATTGATAATGGAATAATCTGGTGATGAAATCGAATTACTCCGTATGTGTGGCATGAAGCGATCAGACATATCTGGATAGCTCGGTATAATAGTCACTTTTCTCTATTAAATGTCATGTGCATAGCCTGAAAATTGAATGGCAACTACAAAAACGTTTTCTTGTTTTATCATATGATACATCATGTAATATATAAAATAGACAAAACAGCGTGTTTAGTTCCCAGTGAAAGCCATTCATCTGTATACAATTCCCCGAAGCTTATTTTGTACAAACATGCTCTTGTCATATCTTATTTCTATACAGCTTTTTTGATGTGTGATGATCAGCTTATATTTTTACGTACACACCCCCTCCCCTATATTTATATATGTGTGTGTGTGTGTGGGGGGGGATACATATAAGAGGACTGGTTGAACAGTTCGAAGCTTAGCTTTTAAGGACAGTTAAGACACCAAAACCCTTTGCATGGCCGATTTTGAAATTGTAACGGTTTTTACAAGATCAATGTCCTTTCTATTAGTTGTCAAAATTTCGAGCTTTTAATTAAAGTAGAAATATGAGAAAAACACCGAAAACCACACAGGCATGTGGACATCCGAACTTCCATGTGTCATTCTTTTGGTTTTCAGCCGCCAAACGGAACAATGCTACCCGTCAATCATACTTAACAGCCTGTCACGTGGCTGCAGGTAGCATCGGCCCATGGCAAAAGGAAAGTGGTATCAGGGCGGCAATGCAAAATAAGGCAGCATGCCGAAAGTATGTTTGTCGGTAGGGAAAAGATGCAAACATGCTAACATATCATAGCCTTAGTGGTTTACTTTATAGTTATCTTGCTTGTTTGTTTTGCGTTCTTATGAAGGGAGCCTTTAAATGTTCAAGAGGAGCGGGAATTGTCAGACGATGTCCCTTCAAACTTCAAAGGCCGTGCCGCGATGGATTACCCCAGTGGTCGTTCACACCAAAGACAGGCGGGGAAAAAAATTGACACCCTAATCAACAATACCCACGTGCATAATAATATTTTATCGGAACCCAGGGATGAGGAAATTAAAGTACAAATAATCACATCGAAATAAGCATAAACGTGAACAGCAGAGAAAACACACAAAATAACGTTACAAAGCTCAGGTTGGAAAGAGAAATGAAACTCATTGAGAAAACAACTGTAAAATAATGACAAGCTAACTAAGTAAAGTGTAAAGACAAGTCTAACAAGCTAACTACATAAAGTATACAGATAGTAGACGAGTAAATACAATAAAACACTATCCCTAAAAACGTGATGAAGAGGTAGGGGGCGGAAGACCAAACCCGCCATCCATACACTGACCACGAGCGGCCGCAGGCCGCCCCAACGAAGCAAGGCAACACAACTTTCGTTGCCAGGCTTGAGGTCACGGGGCCGGAATGGCCGCCTCCATGACGTCACACTTTGAAACCAGACTGTCACTGTGGCCGTTTGACAGATCGCTGAATAATGTTTTCCGTACTTCAAAGGCTCTTTTATTCATGTGATTGGCCAAGAATTGATCGACAACCTCCGCAACTGTTCAGGGACGATGTTTACTACATTTTGTACAAATATCAGCTCAACTTGAGCAAATGGTATTGTTTCAAAGGCAAATGATCAACATCAAAGGCCTTTGAAGCTTGTTTTCTCAGAAAGGATAATAGGACGAGAGCCCCACCTAAGAATGGTTATTCCAAGAATACGGCCGAGCGAAATTTAATCCGGTTAGCGGCTTTTGATTCTTTAATGTCTGAACTGCAAAAACAATTCAGCGATTTTCTAAATTGTGCTTCGTTCTTTTTCTATGAAATGAAGAAAATGAACATCCTAAAAGGTAAAAAGAAAATTGAAACGTCAAACTTTGAGGATGGATAACAGAAAAACGAAACCAAACATAAAAAAACCGCAGGATCGTTTTTTTTTTTTGTTGCCAATATGTTAGGATTAAGATCCAAGTGTAATTATGATTTTACCACAAATAATTAGTGACTTATATCGACATTTATGGGGTGGATGCTTTGTGGTCAACTTTCAATTGTTTATTCAACAATTCGACAACATCACAGACACCCAAGTACGGGACATATAAATTCTTTGGAGTATGACGAGTACAGGCATATACGATATGTTATCCTAAAGCAAATACATTTTGAGCTAGGATTGACTAAAGTGGGATTTATTTTTAGTGTCTTATCTGTCCTTAAAAGACCCATACAAAGTTAATGATTTTCATTCAGGATGAAAACACTGCTTTAGACGAAGGATAGCTAGATACCCCTTGTAGATGAATAGCCAGGTCGGGTACTATGGGGTGTCCAGTTCAAGCTTTTATCGGTCCCTTGGCATGCACATTATGCTTATATGCTGGTAAGGGCAGCTGGATGCCTCTATACCCATATGGTAGACCAAGCCAATGATTAACCTCCGTTGTTATCTGGTACTGGGTCACCAAATAAATCGCTCTCCACTGCATTTTTTACCAGTGAAAATGTTGGATTGCATGCTATATCTGCACATACAGCTACTTGTTCGCAGTTCTAAGGGGAAATTTTGCAGCCTGTTAATTTCTCTGCATAGCCCCCTGCCATGTGTACACGCTTTTGCCAGCGATGCTGTAAGGTCTGGGTGCCGGTTGATATGAAATTTTCTTCAGCCAACCTAAAAAGGACATTAACAGCGGAATGACGTCATCATTATTACGAAAATGGCAACGGCTATTTTTTTTTTTGTTTTTTTTTTTTTGTAGTTGTCATATTGAGAAACGGGGGGGGGGGGGAGTCTGACGGTGCTAAATCGGGTTAGTAAGGGTGGTGGTCAATGCGTTTGAAGCCACAATTATGGATCACCCGCATGGCAACCACGGATTTGTGAAACGGATCATTGTCTTGATTGAAAAGGATTCCCTTAGTGAGCATTACGCGTAAGTTCGTTTTGTTAGCTTCACAGAACTGCCTCAGTAAGTCAGCATAATATCGTCCATTGATAGGGAGGTCTTTTTCAAGAGAGCTAATCGGCATAATACCCTTGGAATCCCAAAATATGAAAGCCATCACCTTTACAGGAGAAGGAACCGATTAGGCTCCTTTTGGGGTGGGGGTGGGGGTGGGGTGGTGATCCCGGATGCTTCCATTGTTTAGACTGAATTTTGGTTGATGGTTGAGCATGAAGAATCAGGGTCTCATGCATGTTCACAAATTGGGCCAAAAGGTCATCATGATCGGCTTCAAAACGCCATAAATTGTCACGGGACGCCATGAATCTGACACATTTCTGATCTGCTTCTCAAGAGCTTCGGCACTTATCTTGCATAAACTTTTGTTATCCGAAACTCTTTGGTTATAATGTGCCCAAACCTCTCATGAGAGTTGCCCACAACACTGGAATAAGCCGAGCACTCAACCGTCTATTAGCCATCACCATGTCATGCATCTGGGTAATGTTTTTGGAATGTTGCTGTCAAAGGCCTTTCCTTACACACTTCGTCGTCAGGGCTCTCTCTGCCACATTTGAATTCACAGCCCACTTCTTAACAGTGGAACAGGAAGTGGCATCATACCTTAATGTCGGCATGTGTCTGTGTGGCAGTTAGCGTTTTCAGTTGCAGCTACTTGATGACTGCCTTATAGCTAGTTTCATCCATTTCTGGAGATTTCAATGGGTAGGTTCATAAGATGGTCTGATACAAAGACACTAATCACACTACAGATGCATTTCTAATGTTTATGATTCTTTAAATGATTGTACTTGACGGTGGCAAAAGTTTGTTTCAATGTGGTTCAGATATCCCACTTGAGCTAAGAACTTTTCAGCCAGCCCCTGTAGTATTTCATATAAAGTTTCTAAGTCTTGCCATTATAAAAAACCTCCCACACATTATATAGTTATTTATTTACTGGTCACGGTGATACATTTATCAAGATTTGAGGGATAAGTCTTTAGGAAATACGAGTTAAAGGCAAACATCCGGCATTACATGGAAAAGCATGTCAGGGAACTTAAGGCTGTGAATCATGCTGTTTGATTTCCTGGAGATGACCAGTTTATAAATTATTTTAGAATGTTCACAATTTTGAAACGACGTAATAAAATATCAATCGATTTATAGGTTTAGAAATAGACAGCGCCTGGAATGGCTATAAAGCATAAATAGTTTGGATTGCGTGTGCGTGTTGGTATGTATATGTGTTTTATTTTATGTTCTTGTTGTATTTTTTATCAGACGACGCAAAAGATGTGGCACTGGTGCTGCTGTATGTATACTTGCCATTTGTAACTGCCAGGCAAATTTCCCTGAACCTAGTTTTCAGGAGGCACAAAAGTCTGCTGCAACTGTGGCTCCAGTTCTAAGCACAGTTCTTTACCAGCTTTTCGAGTAATCGTGAGCAGGATGCAACTTGTGCATTATATATATTTGCACTGGATAATTGATACTGACCATTTATTTGTCACTTTTGACCAGAACGTTCAAAAATTGCAGTCAATGACTGACTGACTTGCTCTGAGCTGACCCTACCTGCACTGACTGAGGTGATCCCGTTAAAATTCATAGTGATATCATGGTCATTTTTGTGTAAGAATAGGATTACCGTTGATAACATGAATATATCCCTTTACCTATTTTTGTTTTAGAACTTTGATATTTGTTTAAAAAAATCAAAATTACATCACCACCGTACAGTGAAAAAGCGTTTGTGAAGAAGTCCACTTATAGTCTCAATAGGTTTGACAAAAATCAAACTTAAGATTTGAGAAAAATAAAATGCATGAAAAGGGAAAACACAAGAAGATTCACAATTTGAGGTATAATCGCAGTGGCACCTATGGGACAATTTAAGGGCCAGAGGCCATAGGAACAATCCCCATGAAATTTCGAAACCACTAGCTTTGCGTTTTTAAAGAAGAATATTTTTTCAAGATTTGCCAAGAAAAAGAACACAATAAATAAGTGAATAAGGAAAGGAAATAAAATGAAATAATCAGAAAAAAGCAAGCAAACTTGATAGAGATATATCCAAGATAGATCCCCAGCATGGTTGAAGAATATCTGGCTGACGGTGTGGGGGAAAGAAGTCGAATATTACTGATAAGCATACATGCGGTCTGATGGACTTATAGATAGATGGAGGGACAGATATATGAATGGCGATGGACCGACACCCATCAATTCAGCTGACTGATAAGTCTGATGAGCTAAGAACAAGCTAAACAGAGCATCATGTTTGATTTAATCACGTTGAATGTTTTTTTTTTTTAATCGGTGATAGATGTTGCATTTACATTACAGGATATCACATCAGCCAACGTTCTATCTTTCTTTCTCTTTTTTTTTCTTATTTATTTTTCAGCTATAGTGCCATCTCACATTTAAAGAAAACTGAGCCACCCCCCAAAAAGTAAAAAAAAACTAATGAAAAAAAAAACAAATAAACAAGATTCAATAAAAGAAATCAACAAACAAAAATTTAAGCCAATGTAGATGTAGTAGAAAAACGCACCTCGGCATTTTCGACATCAATGCTTTTCCCGTTAAATCTGGTTGTTATATGAAATGTTGTCCATGCAGTTGAACTTGATTTTAAGGGGCCGTTAGTACTGCTCAGGTTGTATATCGTCGCGGTATCTTATCCTACTTTCCTTTCTGAAATATTGCCGTTACCCCCCCCCCCACACACACACTTTTTTTAGATATTAATATATTTCAGTATTCTGTGCCAAAAAAAAACATTGTCTTGTTATTTGAGGTGACAGGCAACAGAGGTTTTCTGGGCCTACAAACCATAATATTAAGCATAAAATCTTTAAATTGGCTATAATAAAATTTGATGTATTGTCTAGGACGAGTTCTCTTGTTTTATTATTATATATTTTTTAGAAAAATGAATTATTTTTTAACTCATAAAGAGGTACCGTTTCAGTTTTCCACTTTGCGTAATTCAACTTCGAAAAAAAAAATCTGCAAATGCGACATGCTTGCTCATGGCAAGAATGTATATTTTTGATAGTGTTTTATTTCATCGAAATCGACTAAACCATTTACGAGCGATCCCTGGCAAACCTCTGAGAAGTCGCACGAAAATTTGAATTGTTATAAAATGAGATTTAAGTCTAATTGGCTCTCTCGGAGCAGTGAATAAGCCATTGAAAAAAACTATCAAATCATTAGAGGATGACAATTTGAATAAACTTGATAGAAACCATTCAAGCTACTTCACAAACAAGCTTGAAGTGAATTGGCCCGATGGCATTGCAGACGAATGTGAATTCGTGTTGTAATACCTATTGATTTTCACAGTGACCAATGCGAATGCATGTTTTAACCGAAGGGTACTCGGAGTGAAATTCAAAATGGCTAAGAATCAGAGTTCTGGATTTTTTAAATTTTGCCATCATATACGGAGCAATTGATCAAAATGAATGCATGAATGAATGAATGAATGAATAGATAAATGAATGAATGAATGGATGAGTGAACGAATAAATGAATGAACAAACAAACAAACAAACAAACAAGCAAACA
>OZ026618.1:54566680-54569180 GCA_964020975.1 Hermodice carunculata | reverse complement strand
ACGCAATTTGCGTCCAGCAGGCATCTCTCTCAAGACTATCTGATTGCCTCATTTAAGCTGGATGTAGAACTCGTCGGATTCAAGCCAATTATAACACAAAAACTCATCCAAGCTATTTCTGAAAATTACATACGCTGTAAAAAGTGGCACCGCCGTTTTGGATAGGCCAATTTTCATTTTTTGTTTCTTGTCCCTTTATTGTCTAATGTAATCAAAAGCAAACACAATCGCAATAGCTGCAAATCTATTCAGAACAGAGTAAGTTGAGTTAACGGTTTCCGTCATACGAAGTTGAATGTGGTCAATCTTGCACCCCGACAGCCAAAACAATTTTGCAATGCAAACATTCTTGTATGTATTCCTAAATTGCGTATCAGACACAATGGCCTTTTGACAAAAAAGAACATCACACTATGCAGATGTGTATGCATATGAGTTATACTGCATGGTCATATATTAATGATATGTATGCTAAAGTTATGCTTATAGATGGACCTCCATCATATTATCGTTCGCACCACATGGGCCTACCTTTCTAGGGATATAATTTTTTGTCTTGGACTGGAGTATCCTCGAGACCTCACTTCCGTGGTCGATAACGTTTTCTCAACACAACATTAACATGTAGCTTAAACCATCAAGAAAACGTCTGCATTCCAGGCAGGGTCCATTTTCTTATAAACTCATAAGGGATCAATGGCATATTGGAGAACACGTTCTTCTTTGTAGTGCATTTGAAACTGCATCTCTTGAAACAACTGCCTGTTTGCAAGCGGGATGGGGTAAGGGGGGGGGGCACATCCATTTTATCAAAGTTCCGGACACATTAACATATTATTCTAGGTGAACTTTCCAGCAATAGCTTCTGCTGCCAAGTGCAAAAACCTTAACACGTGGTTAGGTCGTAGTTTAGTAAATCTGAAAATATAATGGAAATGTAAGCCTTAACAGCTGTTCTGTAACTAAGTTCAAGTGGCACAACTTCATCTTCTGCAAGGAATGTTTGAATGAATAGCTGACTGAAAACAAGGACGTACGATGTAGTAGAAAATAAATATAATTGGAAATTCGTAATGAGGTCAGACAAACTGACAGCTTCTTGAAATACTCGATGAATCTACACTTGGAATTATACATGATGGGCAAAGTCGTACTGGTATGCGTTGTTAGCAACTATAGCAATGTACTTCAAAGTGCTTCAAATTCGACATCAAATTAAACCAAAGAATTCTTACATAGCCAACCTTTTATGTCAAACAAAAATATCGTGTTAATATAAAATGTTTAGAATATCTTTAGATCCCAGGGCTACAAAACGTCAACCGTTTATACTCTTCGTAACAGAATAAGAATGATGAGACAGCCAAGGATGGACGAATGCCCTATTGTCCAAAAAAGGCATTGTTAAATCCACACTTTAAAATGCCTTTAGGTCTTTTTCTTCATACAGGTATTACAGTAGATTTTTCATATTTGGTATTCTTAACCTACTCTAAGCAGGAATGAACCAGAGCTGGGTGATTTGTACTTGTGTGCAACTTTTTCCGTGTCCGCAACACATCCAGGTTTAAAGTGGTAAACGATTCTTTTTATCTCGAGATTCTTTTTATCTCAATTCCATGTTGGAGCAATATGGACGATTTGACACTCTGCAGCAGGTAAGTGCATAAGGAAATGTATTTCGTACTGGCTCTGCCTGAAAGTTTAACAATCTAAGCAAGGCAACAGAAAAGTTGCCAACAGTCATAGTGGACATTTAAAATAGATGTGTCCTGTAATAATACTTATCTGTTGTACCTATACAATATGTACATATTAAAAACTTGCAAATTGGAAATCTGAAAAGTGGGCTATCTACGTCGTCGATGTATGGAATGGTTCACCACCAATAAAACCTATGGGATAAGCACTTCACTGAAACGGGAGAGATTCATGTACTTTCATTGTAATCTAAAGAAGCAGCCACTGCTGTTGTGAGAGTACATTGGATGGTAATCAAGCGCAAAATTAGAAACCCATTTTTTAACTTTAAAGGTGCCATTTTACCCCATTTGCAGATGCCTTTGAATTAGGCCTATAAGCTCTGTTAAATGGTTGCATTTTACATATGTTAATGACTTCAGTCTAAAATCAAAGCACCTTTGTCTTTATTTTGGTGCATATATTATACATGTGGAGACAATAATCGACTATTTGTCACCATGTTGCTATTATCTTACAGCAAATCTTTATTTTCCGACAGGGAAACAATATTTGTTTCGTTTTCCACAAAGCCAATAAAGAAACCTTGTGTATTCTATGATCAAAATCATAAAAAAGGTCTCAAACACACAATCATTCACTGTTTCTCCTTCGACTGGTTTAAATATTTAAAACATAATGGGAAACATGAACACATTCTAAGCCTGTTACACTGGTAACTTCACATTTTAGGCTGCACTTCAAACCAGCACTGACAGACCAACATGGGATCGTAGAAAGCGAGACCCAGAGAACAGAT
>OZ026618.1:54511680-54561680 GCA_964020975.1 Hermodice carunculata | reverse complement strand
AGACATGTCCAGCAGCTCTTCTGTTCGAGTTTTTTATAGATTGACTCTGCAAATCTCTTTCAAAACACGCCCAGAGACTTTCTCCATTTACTTAAATTTTGTGCATGGCAGTTTTGAAACTTGAAGGATTCCAAGATGTCTTCAAATATGTTTTAGCTATGTTGAATCAACACAACGTCCGAAAAGTTTACCCATGTAGATTCTTATTGACTGTATCCATACATTTTAGAATAAAGCACACGCACAAATATCCCTGCCAGGCACAGCATGCTACAAACTGACATGTTTTCCACCAAGATTTGATTCCAGTTTGACACCTTTGGACAGAGTGAGCTTTCTTACTATATATACCCTCAAACGTTTCTGGCATTTCCTTTAAATTTAAGACAATTTGCTTCAGTTTTCATTCTGTTTCAAAATATATCAATTTTTTAAGAAACACACACACACGCACGCACGCACGCACACACACACACGCATATACATATATATTGTGATGCACCTTTCAAACATTGTTATTATGTACAATTTCGGTGCTAGGTTTACGCTGTTCATTAGAGTTTGCAAGCGTGCCAGGCGTATAACGATGCAGGTTGAATGGGATGCAGAATGGGATGCCGAAAAACGTCTGAATCTGCTGATTCAAGGCTACTCGTGTTGATATTGTGGGGTTTACTGAGGAAGTTGAAACTGATCTGCCGATAATTTATTATAACCTATTACAAATGAGTGCTTTCATGGGTTAAAATCAATTTCAACTTTTATGGTTTTCGATCTTGCAAGGTCTTCAGGAGAGATAGGTTGACTGACTGACGAACCATTAAGGGCACTTCACAGCATCTTAATAATATCAAATGCATGGCATATCTCTTCTTCACAATATATATATATATATATATATATATATATATGTATATATATATATATATATATATATATATATATATATATATATATATATATATATATATATATATATATATATATATATGGGTGTGTGTGTGTGTGTGGGTGGGTGTTATCCCAGGGTTAGATCGGTATTCTTCCCTGTATATCCCCCCGAGGGATCATACACTCTCTGATAGGGGAAAATACAGGGAAGGGTGCCAACCCAGATATTTTGTTTGTCCAAGAATTTTTTTTTCTTTCTTACTTTCTTTCTTTCTTTCTTTCTTTCTTTCTTTCTTTCTTTCTTTCTTTCTTTCTTTCTTTCTTTCTTCCTTTCTTTCTTTCTTTCTTCTTTACGACCAAATTGGTCCGGAGTTTTTCTGGGACACTATTATTCCGAAAACCTGTTTTTGTACAAAATGTACAAAATGTACAAAATATACATGTATAATTTATCTCCAATATACAGAAATATATCATGTCCTGTTGGATACAGATCTAATCAGGACATGATATATTTACCCAATGCTTATGGTCAAAAGTTCTGTAAAATGCTAATGTCATCCAATAACAGACAAGAAAAGTCTGATTCAAGTGACAACAAAACAATAAAATGAAATAAAATCAAAAGGCCTCATAATGAGAATTAATGCTTAACACTGGCGTCAGATGATCCTATCCACTGGTGAACTGGTGCTCCTCATGAGAGGTTGAACGTTGGTTGACTGGAGATAGGCCTCTGCACAATTAGCTTGTTATTGCGGATATATTTCGGAAAAACAGATTGAAGAGTGATTTTACAACACCAGTGAATGGACTAGAGGGAAAGGAATCGGATTAAGTGAGTTTATTGACTGTGATACAGCTGTCAGATCTGTGGCAACTGTGTAAGCCCAATTAGGTTGTCAAAATGCATTGACGGAATCGTGATTCTTATGGACACCGTTTATCAGTTCAAATGTGCTACCAACGAAGCTTTAACATCATTTTAAACAGTGTGGGTCCATTTTTGATATACCAAGGGTCTTAAAAATAAATGTTTCAAAGATGCCAAAGCTTTGTTGATTTTTTTGTCAATGCTGTTTTCGTGGCAAGAAATTCAAAAAGACCACGCACAAAATGTTGGATAACATTGAAAGGGTGCATTGAGGTTCCTGGATGCGCGGTGCGAGAACCTGTCAGGAACGCCACCATTCGGTAAAAATGTAAAGTGCTCGATGTAAACATTAGTGAATCGCTGTTCCGAGGATGCAAAGTGTATTCTTCTCCAATTGCCCATCCACCTACCCGAAACTCTAATTTACGGACATTATAAATGGTGGTCTGCAAGCTGAGTTGAACGTAAAAATAATAAAACAGTCCGGAATATACCCAGCTATCAAAATAAGGATACCCTGTCAGTTCGATTGATTTAATTTGCAAGTCCCCAAATTATTTGTGATTAGATCAGAATTCTGTGTCTTTATGGTACGGTGGCATACTCCCTGTACTGCTTTAAAAATTAGAAATGTTAAACAATGATAACAATCTGCTACATAAAGTTTTGTAAGTTATTTTTCATATTCTCACATGGGAATTTCATAGACTTTAACATGCCGATGTATGACTGTACTGTCTCCCCACCAACAAAACCATTAGCAATATAATTATGATGTTCCGTTTTGAAATCTCAATATTCCAAGATGCTTGGAATCCAGATTAGCAGAGCCAAATTCTTATTATTGAGCTCTCTGATAAGCATGATGTAACAAATTATATTATTAATTTCATAGTGTCCTCAGGTTCGTTCACAATGGATGGTTGACTCTACTTTCTGACGGGACAAGTGGATTTTCATCAAAAAGTTTCTCAACACAATGATTCTTGGGCCAAGTTTATTAAAACCTGATTGCTGCAAATAGCACAATCTACCCTTATTGTCAGGAATGAGGGCGATGTCCTCCAGGACAGCAGCAGGATACTGATGCCAAACAGGAAAATAAAAATGGTGACAAAGAGGCGGGGCTGAATATATAAGCATCAGCTGATACTACAAGAAGCTGATGACCAGTAATCCTCGACTGTGAATATTCGTTGGTCATAATATATGCCCATTAAGCTAAAAATCTTTTCCCCGCATTTTTGCCCTAGGCCGCCATGATGTTTTTGACGAACCATGAAGGCTGTTGTCAGTAATTGGTCTATTAATGCGCTACTATATGTGATATAGCTGTTAAATGCGTAACATAGGACCCTTAGAAAATTTAGTATTTTATGTTAAATGCACAGTTTCACTCAAAAACGTTTTTCATTACAACAGAGTCAGTGTTTTTCACCCGTTTTTAGTGCATATTTAAAGTAAGATTTTTTTATTAAATATGGCACAAAAAAATTATAGATCTGTTGTTGTTACATCAACTGATTTGCAAGAAAGGTTTACCAAACTTAGGATGTCCCTTTGTTACTTTTCAAATCCAATATCGAGCACCCATGAATATAAAGATTAAGGTTTTATATTATTCAGTTGCTTCTGTTCAAGACACGAACCGTTTGCATAAAATGGAAATGCCAGGCTGAACTTTGTAGACATTGTTTGCAGGTGCCTTTTGTACTAGAATAAGGAGCAACCGGATTCAGTAAATGGGCTTGGTACCAAGCAAAGTGTATTTGCTGAATTTCGCAATTATTGTTTTGTTCACATTAACATAGAAATATTTGGCTAAACTAAGTTTATACAAGTATCATTGTTAAACAGATGATGCCTTTGGGTAAAGGCAAATATACAGGTATTTTGATTTTTAACTTCATCTGCAGGTTGCATAAAGGGTACAGATTCAGTTCAATAGATACAGATACTGTAAACGAATGCTGCAAATACAGGCTGAGAATGCTGCATTAATATTTTTTCATGTTAACTGTACACCTGCTCTGGTCCTCAATTGCTAGGCAATGGCACTATGCCACTGCTATGATATTTATGTTATGTTATGTTCCCCAATTATAGGGAAATAACATCATGTGTTTTCTTCTTCTTCTTCTTCTTCTTCTTCTTCTTCTTCTTCTTCTTCTTCTTCTTCTTCTTCTTCTTCTTCTTCTTCTTCTTCTTCTTCTTCTTCTTCTTTCTTCTTCTTCTTCTTCATCTTCTTCTTCTTCTTCTTTTCCTTCTTTTTTTTTTTTACCAAACACATTAAATTTTGTCAAAATGTTTTTCATTTCATATCCTTGTAGCTTAAAAAATGTTTAATCAAGCTTTCACTTTTTTATCAGGAAGGCTGCTTTGACCCTGCCTAATCAATTAATCATCCATTCTTTCTCTCAAGTTCCCTGCTAGGGGTTATTTCATCAGTTTGTTAGAGCAAGTTTTTTTTTTTTTTTTTTTTTTTTTTCCCCGAAAGGCCAAATGACATAATTGGTACAAGTGCCTTCTTCACCTTGGAACATTAAATTCACTGCCTACCAACTGAGGTGACCAGCACACATCTACAGTTACAAGGTTTAAATGTCAATACCGACTGTTGGCTGAATTCTTAGGCTATGAGAAAAATGATATATTACGTAAGGAAGGAACAGACGCTTGATATAGAAGGCCTTCAGCCTTGAGTTTACCTAGACCAAATGGCTTGAGAGGATGTGCTGGCAAAATTTAGTAACGTTATTTTCGTATATTTTCACCTCAGATGCAGAGAACACTTTCTCCATGTGAGTTAGTTTTTATTCAGCGTACGCACATGTACATTGTGTAAATTGTACATTTCATTTAATCAATATTGTAGCTTGATAGGGGCTTATGCTTCAACATTGCATAGGGACACTTTCGGGGACCTCGGACGTTTATCATAATATTGTTTTTATATTACACTTAGCTTTTTTCTTCTTCTTCTTCTTCTTCTTCTTCTTCTTCTTCTTCTTCTTCTTCTTCTTCTTCTTCTTCTTCTCTCGCTCTCTTCAGGAATTTTGTGTATTCACCATATTTATTTTATTTTTTAACAATACCAGTGCTCAGATTTTGCTAAAACTTTACGAGTATGCACCTTTGGTAGGATCAAACAAAATTGGTCAACAGGTGGTGATGATGCAGATCTCTCAATTTTTCTTTGGTCTAGTCAGGTACCTGTTGATTGATATACTCTCCCCTGCTGCTTAAAAGGTAAGTTCATGGTGATCACAGGTTCAAATACACTTTGGACTTTGCCTTACCGACCAGGAAGTGTCACTTCAAAGATGTGGCTGAACTAACGAAAATCGCATATTGACGTAACAGTAGGCCAATCACATTTCACGCGTTAGGAGGAAAATAATGAAATCAAACACCAAGATGGGACAATTGCCACCACGTATGCCTGGCTTTAGATTTACATTCCCAGTGGCACTTTAGCTCAAAAATGCTTTTCTTTTTCAGAGATACGAATCATATTTTGGTGAAAAAATAAAGTGCAGATGAAAACACATTGCAGCGTTCAGTTCTACATACATATGCCGTGTTAGTGCTTGAAACAGCTCTACAAAGTTGTGTATTGCCAGTGTATAAGCCACCATATCAGGGTCATTTAACGTTCAAAATGATAATACTAATAGCACGTCCATAGATACTGGTATATTAACACACTGGGAACCGGTGGCATAGAATATTTCGACAAAATATACCCTTGCCTTAACATTACACTTCATTATTTTCTAAAGGGCAATATTTTAGAACTAAAATGAGTCAATGTATGAACCTTTGCATTTGAAAATAAGAAAGATTTGAAGCTCCAAAGACGAGTACTTTTCGGCGCTCAGAATCAAAATATATTCGCGACAAGCAATACATCACATGTGGTATACAACCATTATCTAATATCATTTTAGCACTTACTCAACAGACTATCAAGCACTTTCTCTACTGTGTGTCTTAACAAAGTACTCTGATGTTAACATGTAGTGAGCTAGACTGGGGTGCATAAAACTTCCATACAATGTTGCCGCGCTGTTTGGTATTTTTTGTAACAGGCAAGCAAAAAGTGTACAACATGGACAATTTTTGTGTAATTCTGCGACAAAATAGATATAAGCAATACAGTTTAAAATCTAATTCAATTTCAATAATGTTTGGAAGCCGTATTTGTGAAACATTTAATAACACGGAGTTTAATAATACTTGTGGACTTTAAAAATATGTATATAACTAATGGGATTTTTTAGCATGTTCACAATAACAACAAGTAATACTGGTGTCGTCGACACAAGTCAAACGCATCGTAAGTTTGTGTATTATGCTAATGTGTCAATTCATTCTTGACCACCCTATCGGTATGTAATATTCATGGATTGCATTGTAGAAAAAAAAAAAGTCATATGCATGCGTCTTGCCGAATATTTGTGTTCAGATGCACACTTGTCTATTTCATTTGAAAGGTGCAGAGAGAGAGAGAGAGAGAGAGAGAGAGAGAGAGAGAGAGAGAGAGGGAGTAGCTGTATTTAACACATGTTTAACTAATGATAATGAAAATTCATTATGCAGGTTAGTCCTGTGTGTATGTATTTGTCACTGGTAAGAAAGGGCTTATAACAGCGGCATCATATATGCATGAACTGGCACTGACTTAAAACCACTTGGTTGAAGGTTAGCGCCAGAGTTTCAATCACATACGGAGCAACGTAGATTTCGATAAAAGTGTAAACAGGCACAGTAAAAGAAAAAAGAGGCATAATTGCTTCCACTTTATACCCAGGTGCCTAATACAGATTGTCCTGATGAGGAAGAAGATGTGTTAACAAGGCAACAGATTAAAGACAAGATGTTTAATCCACTTGCTTCATGTATGCCCACACAACTGTGCATTGCAGGTTCAGGTGTTTGGCTGGGAATATTTTGACCTCGACCTTATGTCTTCTGTCTATGTCAGCACTAGTTCAGTAGATTTTGGATAAACGCTAAGCATTTTAACTCCTATGAACAGAATGAAGCTCAAAACACCTGTTGTGTTAGGGAAAAAAGAAAAGACGAAATGAAGCTTAGACTGAGGAGGACAGGTCAGAATGATCTGTGGCCGATATTTTTTTTGTGGTATATTAGGGTTGTGAAATGTTCGGAATTCAATATGAGAGAAGTGGTTATTCATGATCCAGAACAGGTTCCACACATTGCTGAAACTCACATTTTAATATTCATAGGACTAACCACCAGAGCCTCTTTGAATGTAGTGTGTTTTAGCCACAGAAATAAGTTCCCTTCACTGCAGGGCGTGGTTGAAATATTTTATGAATTCTTTATTTCTGAGTGTTTTCATCATTTTATTCACCATATAAAGTGCAATTTGTTGGGTGCAGTCGCTCCACATATATCCAGTATTCAATGCACTTCAAATTTTGATAAAGAGCTTATCTCATGTATGAACTTCAAATAATAATATATCACTTTTATCACTTTAATACAAGTTCCTAATGCATCTCTGCTTGCTCTGTATAACTCTAGTTCTACCGCTTCAATATATGTATGTATGTATATATATATATATATATATATATATATATATATATATATATATATATATATATATATATATATATATATATATATATATATATATATATATATATATATATATATATATATATATATATATATAAAGTTTGCATTGGTGCAGGATAGTTTATATTTTGAGGTCAGCATTAATTGCCCGGACCCTACCATTGAAGCATTATCTTTCCTTCCTGCTGAAAATGGTGCAAATTTCAGCTTGCTTCCACTTAGTTCACGTATATTCTTCAAGGTAAAATAAAGCATATATAATAAAAAATGATATCTTATAAGATTTGGAAGTTTTATGTTAAATTCGTCATGCTGCTTTTCAATATTAAAGCAAAAACAGATAGATCTATATTAATGGTGACACATCGTAGCCCCTGATGATAAATTGATCTGTCAACCAATGCAAAATTTGAGACACGAGCGGAAGCTACTGGTTGTGAAACCGCACATTTCCCAACTGCATGCCTACTTCTATGGAAATTAAGAAGTTGGCCTATCCCAGGAACAGAACAAATGGGCGTAATAAGGGACAGGAACAAGAACGTTTTTTGGGAGCAGTAGTAGGCCTTGTAGTGACACACAAAGGCCCTAGACATGCATACTTCCGTGCTATGGATTTGGAGAACTTGGCTGGCACTTATCTGTCCAACAGGCTGTGAAGAACAGACTCTCTGGCCTCACATTGAAAGGTACATACTGTGAAAACTACACACATGTAACAACAAAATAAACCTAAAATAGCGATTAAGTAGCATCGTAAAAAATGGAATCATACAAAAACATAGAAGCTTTGAACACTTTAGGCTTGCCCAAAATTAATATCAAATTGAAACTTAGAATAACTTATTTTTAGTGCCCCACCCCCACCCCCCAAAAAAAGACTAAGCTGTCTAAGCTACACAAAGTTGTTTCATTTACTTAGCAATGGGAAAAAAAAGAAGAAAATTATCGCCAAAATATAAAAACCACACATTTCCTCAATAAGTGTAAATTGACTACCTCCCCATTGCAGAAAAAGAACCCATAGAATTGTCAATATCTGTCTGTTTCAATAGCTTCTCTTCATCATATACAATTGGGTGTAAAATAAATAAATAAATAAATAAATAAATAAATAAATAAATAAACAAATAAATAAATAAATAAATAAATAAATAAATAAATGAATGAACGAATCAAACAATCAATCAATCAATCAATCAATAAATAAATAGATAAATAAATATATATATATATATATATATATATATATAAATAAATAAATGAGATGACCGAAGACCAGTCTTTGTATTTCAAAATTCGTGTGGAATGTTTGCAAAACTGATGCAGTAATCGGGGCAAAGCTAATGACTAATGCAAATCTTTTACTTTGTTTTTTTTTTTAGGAGTTTGGAGATTGTAGGGTAATCTGGAAAAGCATATTGCTGCTTCTTCTTTGTATTTCTGTTTTAACTCTATTTTATCTGATTTGTAGAGATTACTGTGAAATTCTTTCGTCTTGAAATATTTGTTTTAGTTTGATTATCATATCATCTATATTATGTTTTCTTAATACTTTTGTAACTGACATAACTTTACTACGTTAATAAGTTTACATATATGAATTTCCAATGGAAATTCTGGCTTTTTCTATAGCCTATATTGGTCACTATCAGCATGTTGATTGCCTCATATTAAAGTGACATCTGTGGGGGAGAGACCTAACTAAAATTTGCTTCATTCTGCTTATAGAGGGCCATATCATCTGGTACTGTCCTATCCTTTTCTTTAAATCAAAATCAACATTTCAGCATTTATAAGGGATTAGATAATCCCTTTATTCTGATTTTCCGAATGTATAACCATTTGAACCCTTTACACTCACTTTGGCGAGAGCAGACATATCCACGACTGTAGCAGAGGCAGGGACTGGTGGAGATCGATGTGAATTTCAGCATGAAATTCATTGAAATCTCTGTTTAATAGTTGAGTTCAAGTTATAAACATTTTCTGATACACTTTATGAAGTTTGGGCCAGTTTGGGGTAATACTTGTTTCTCAATCCCTCTGTGTAGTGTAGGACATGGAATCCCTTTGTTCCCTTGCTGACCCCGTGCTGCAGCATACTGCATGGGACCTTCGATATGGACACTTGCAAGAGCAAGTCTATGGATAATTAATGAGGAATTTACTATGATAAAGATAAATAATTTAAGCAGGCATACTTTTGATATGATTTCAACTGATTTTGTTGTACAAAAAAAAAAAAGCTTAAACATGCATATGTGCAGCTTCTAACTGTACAGCAATAAGTTATTTTAATGAGGCATGGTACAGCAGCAAGCATCTCATTCGTTTATTGTATATGCAGTGACACACTGTGAACATGTTTATGCTTCTGTGATATAATCACCTTTATGAATCGTAATGCAGCAACAAAGTGCAATAAATAAATTAATTTATGTTCAAGAAATACTTCATAAATACTGGTACATTTACTGTGATGACACCTCTGAACAGTTTTCCTCAGAAAACATTGAAAACACTACATGTATAAATCTGTGCTATTGATTGTGAGAATTTCAAAGGGAAAATTATGGAAGACAGATGCAAGGGCTGTTGCAGCAAAATCATGTTGATTTATAAAATTCTGAAGCCTGTTGCCTGCATGCTCTCCTGTGATGAAGTCGCTAGAAATTTGATCTCCACAGGCCAACCCCACTTAAATATCCAAGTCACAGTAATGCGTATTAGAAATGTCTTGACAGTGTATCTGTGCAATTATAACAAGTGTTGATATAAACAATTGCAAAATGCTTTCGTTTATATATGCATATATGTATGTGTATGCGCGAATGAACCTAAGTTCATGGCGAGTCCTACTGTAAGCATGAAATCTACAACTATATCCTCACATATAAGTGTATATACACACTATTATTACCATTCTTATTACTGCAAATCATGAATTATATGATGTACATTAGTTCCTTTATTCATAATTAAAGTAGAAAGCTGATTCATGTACTTATGTGTAGTGGAACTGACCCAGCGTTTAATTTGGTTGAAAATATGTGGATTTAAAATTTTAATAAAACCATATTAATGTTAACCAGCCATTCCCCTGAAATTATTTAGCAAACTTGTCAGAAAGTGGCTGTTCCAGAGGACGTGACTGGAACTTATAGAGAGCTCCCCATTATATAGGTCATGCACATTGTGCAGATGGTTTGTTACTGTCATACCTAATTGATATATGTTAAGACTTAATAACAACCAGGTAAACATTTCAAATGGATTGTATTTTGTCGGTATGAATATATTATGTATGTTTATCAATTGAGGATAAGGTGCTTGGATAGAGCACACATATCCAAGGCTGTTCCAGAGGCAGGAAGTTGTAGAGATCAGTGTGAATTTCTGCATGAAATTCATTTGAAATCTTTTATAGGTTGGTCCGTGTGTCGGCTGGGACAACCTGAGAGCCACCTACATCATCGATCCCTCTGATGTTGTATTATATATCAGCTTTGCTCTTTGAGAGGCCAATAAAACATGGTTGACACTCATAGTGTGCCATACCGGATATCCACTCTTAATGAATCCGATTTTTGTGTATTTTTGAAAAATAATTCAGAAATGTTACATATAATTGCTTGTGTGATTATTTAATTTATGTAACCAAGGGAAATTGAACCCGGGTACACACACACACACACACACACACACACACACACACACACACACACACACACACACACACATTTATATACATACACATGTATTTGTGTCTTTTTGCCCAGAACCACTTCCTAGTAATCATAACCCTATTCCGCAGTCCGAACTCTTATATATAGATATATATATATATATATGTGTGTGTGTGTGTGTGTGTGTGTGTTTGCCTAGAACCACTTCCTGGTAGTCATAACCCTATTGCGCAGTCCGGACTCTTTATTCTCCATACGCAAATCTGTCCCTGTCTAACCTGTTTTTCAGTTGGAAGTACTGTTGTCCATATTGCACATGTTCCTCTGTAAAATTTGGACATAGGCTGTATTAGCCAAAATAAATCAAAGCGTCTTCACCGGGTAACTGCAAAGCATGTTTCGGAGCCTATTACCCGGAAATATATATATATATTCTGACATATTTCCAAGTAACTGCGCCCTACAACAGCTACCAAATCTCATTCATAAAGACAGTTACTTTCTCTTAATAATAATATCGTTTTTCAAGAATTTGGCATTTATTGATAATCTGTCAATGTTAGCATATCCACATCATTCACGACAAGCCTTATTACAAATATATTTTGTAAAATGTTACAGTGGTGTCGTGTTGACATGGAACGTTTTTTAAATGTCTTGCATTATCTGGAACTTTATTTATTAAATGGTCTAACCTCGGAAACGACTACACAGGCACAATAAGCAAATCTTCAGAATTTCATGACACAGTCATTTGTGCCAAAATTTAAAAGTGCGTAAAAACGCACTGTTTTTATATGGAAAAGACCCGAGACAGGAAACCACTTACAAAAAATCACCACGGTCCTGGTATAGCGTAAGGGCTAACTTCCATTAGGCATCATGCTGAATTTCAATTCATTGTGTCGCATATGCCGAGTCAGCATGGAATCATAAAATGTAAGTTTGCTACTTTTCACCATATATACATATATATATATATATATATATATATATATATATATATATATATATATATATATATATATATATATATATATATATATATATATATATATATATACACATTTGTTGCAGTATTGCAATACGTGCACTGTATTGGCGACACATAGTCCGAAAACAAGATGTCCAATAACCATGTCAAAATAATATATCCTGATTATTGTCGCCATTTTTTATTAACTTGAGCAAAAATTATGTTCTGATACAGTTTCGAAGTATTCTATGGGGCCGTTTCTGACAAAAAAGTGGCTGCGGGATCACGATGTCTATGTGTTGACCATATATATATATATATATATATATGAAGAATAATTGAGAAAAGTAAGATAAAACATAAAATTTCGCATCATCTCCTGCGCAAAGTTTAAAGTGTACTACCTGGGGGATACATTTCTGTAAAATATAAAACATCCAATAGAATCATATTTCCAGCATTGAAATACTTGCATTCTTCACATGTAAAATGTCAGGTCTCAGGTAATCAGGTATGCAACATCAACGGAATTGGGTAAGTATTTCGTGAGGGAAAGATAATCTGAACAGAAACACCTTTAGAGTCATACCGATAAAAATAGATAATGCATTACCATCTATTAAGAACAAGGTTGCAGAATTTTTGGCAAATTATCACGAGGAAAAACGAAGTATTACATGCAACATGTTCTAAATTCCGGAAGTCGAACATGCAAAAAGTCTGTCAGAAAAAATGGGTTAGGCACACTGAATGGATACAGCACAGAAAAGGAAAGAAAACACATTTTTTGTTTGAAAATCTACTCGCTTGTCAAGCCTGCAGTACTAATAGCAAATTTACTCACATCTTTTGAAAAGTCAAATCCTTTTTCATTTGTATTTTCATTACAGTACAGTATTTGTATATTTTACCCTGTAAAATGCTATGAGGAAAAGTTCATGATGCTATCCCCATTGGTCGTTCACAGAGCATTTAAAGCAAAAAATAAAATTAAAGATATATAAATAAATATATCCCCCATTGTGCATGCGTTGGGTAAAAATATTGCTTTGGCATGTAGTTGTGGGTATGTGTATAGGCGTTACATTAAAATGTATAAATATTTCTGTGCACCAGAATGCATAGCCTATCATGTTCAACTGTAGGACTTTTTATTGAGATATGTCTGGATACCACTACCAGAGTAAGAAAACTTATACAATTGGTCTTTTTAGTAATAATTGTCAGTTACGAGTACAAATATGGTGGACTATAAGACTGTTCTTTCTCTAGCTTTATTTACAGGAACATTGAGAAATGCTGGAGTATTTTTTTTCTCACGCCAACTTCGGTAGCAGCCGAAATATGCACAGGTACTAAAACACATTGAATTAACGAAGCATAAAAAAACGTTTCCACACATGTTTGACTTTGGCATTTCTGTCACTCACATTCAATAATTGCTAAGTGTTGTTTCATTCTACTTTACATGATAAGTATGTCGGTTGCAATACCCGCCCCAACCTTCCACTCCCAACGTCTTCCTGATAGAGATGAGGACCACGTTCAATAAGCCTAGACTAACATGACAAGTTTCTAGAGGATGAAGTTTGCTGTTAGTTTTCTACGATCAGTTGCCAGTTCCTCTTGACCAGCCATACTGCCAGCTGAATCTTCTGAATCTTTACATATTCTGGTGCAAAGTTTAGTAATTTATGTTTTTCTAGCAAAGCGTATTTATACGTTTTTTTATTATTTTTTTCTCAGGCAACATCTCGTGATCACGTGAGAGTTGGGTTGTTTACCGGGACCTTGACTACAAGGACGCATCTTTAGGCTCCAACTTTCAGGTTCTTTAAAGCACAACCTTACAATCAATAATGAGGCTGTTTATAAAAATCACAAATTAAAACACCTTCTTGAACAAGCCCTTCCAAACTTTATATATGATGCCTGGTTCCCAGGGCGGGTCGTCACTGGTAGAAACTGTTTTTAGGAAGTGCGGATTGATATTGCCTTTATTCCTATCCTTAGTATTATTTGTAGTGGATGGGGAAAACTTGTTATAGAAGGCAGCTTGATTAGAGCCAGCTTTGTTGTCATTTTGTGAAAATTACTTACATACGTTACAGACCCCAGATTACAAGTGGCACAAGAAAACGATCCACAAGCAGTCATGCCTGAAAACAAACCTTCTATTGAACCACTCTTCAGTCAAAATGAAGTTATCAGTCCCACAGTGTATTACATTTTGAGCTTTTGTTCTTTGACCGGTTCATCCCTCTTTCTTGCGAAACCTAACACAAACACATACGGAATTTGCGTTTACTATAACCATAACACTATCCAAATTTATTTTGTGAAGACGTCATAGTAAACATGTGTATCGTTTGGTGTGATGAAAGATAGGATATCCTTAATTACCACTTCAGGCCATAGACTCATGGTGCATAGATGTGCTGGCTAAAGGTTCAGGAAACACCACCTTCATTCTACCTAATGCTGGCTGGCTAAAATCTTAAGCATTTTTCATAGACAATTACGGTTATAAAATCGACGCACATACTAAATACAACAACCCCTGGCATGGGAGACCACCACCAGGCTAGATCGAAATGTAGTTTCCCCAAAACAACGGTCCCTCCTCGGGCACAGTAAAATGAGAAATGTTGTACAGTGCTCCAAAACAGCAGTCTCACTGGATGGATCTCCAAGGACAGGCACCACCGCATTGCCTTAGAGTCAGGACACCAGAGACGACAGTAAGCTATCTTTCAACCCAAAAGTATAAAAGATAAACACACCTAAACCGTAAATTATGGTTTGATTCTGTGTGGGCATAGATTATGCGCATGAGACGACAGACTGCCCGAAAAACTTCCAGTACCAAGTTTGTACAGTCTCTATAACTTTACAATATGTGATTCTGTGTTACCATAGAGCAACAGTTACTTCGTTAAAATGGCTGATGTGTTATGCAGCAGTTTGTCCAAATGGCTAAGAAATCTAGGGTTTAATAAAGGCAAATCGCATGTAGTTTGACGAAGGAAACAATGCGGTTTTCCAGCTATGATAACCAATGGAACCGCACTTAGAGACTACATTTCTATGGGATTGGAAATACTCGACGGGTTCAGTGTCTAAGGTCAGGAATACAGTGCACCCTGTAAGTGTGTAAAAACTCGATTTATTCCGTACATGTATACCCTAAAAATACTCAACCCTTCCGTGGGCATCCAAAATCAATATCAATTGAATAAAACTATACATGTCACCTTTCATTACGTGACAAAAGGTCAACAGAGATTAAATGTTTAAAAACGTGACATCTGGGGCACATTTGTATCGTTTCTGGAGTTTAAAATTGAAAAGTGGGGGCCGCGCTTTTCTTAAGACACCTGCTACACGTACAACTTACTGACCCTGCAAATGAACATGGTATATAAAATGTCACTTTTACCAACGCTGCTGTTGAGATGGGTGGTTTTATTGTCTGCGGTGCATGGATGAAAGTACGCATTCTGTTACAGTTTTAAAACTTTCAGAATCTGAAACTGGAGCCACAGCTGCTTGGAACTGCTGGTTCCTGTCTGTTTCTCATCCACTGGCCTGCTGAAATCACTGTCTCTAATGTTTGCTGGTTGTACCTGTAAGAAATAAACAAAAAGGGGCTATATTATGTCTGAGATTTAACTACAATCTAACCCTGTATTGCACGTTTTTATACCCCAAAAGTACTAGATCTGCAATATATCGAGTCAAGAATCATTCAGCAGGCGCGTTAACACACGAAAGCCCTGTTTGTGTACTGTGCTACACTGCACTGTAGCTTGACATCCTGAAAGGGTAATTAAACCTACTAGTATGTTTTTTTGTATTCTACTGTATAGTAATGTACTTAAAACCAGTCCGATGGGGGGTGGGGCGAGTCAGGGAGAGGCAGCGTGCAAGCTAATTACGTCAAGCTTCCCATTTGGTCTGTTACATTACATTTTAACCTAAACCTTTCCATGCTTTGATCAATGTCTAAAGAGAACTCAGCCCTATGAATTTGTACACACACATCCACAATATGTGGAATATCCTTTTTGTGGATATCCGGCTGGACAACAGCAACGCACTTGTACAGGACTGCCGCCACGTAATCAGGAATATTCAAGACTATTATTGCACAAAAAAGTAAATTCCCATGCCCTAAGCAATACAGTATTCAATAATTCCAAACAATAGAAATAACTCGTAGTCACTTAAAACTGTAAGATTCGTTTCCCCAATATTGGAAAATTAATTGTATATGACCTTTGTACAGGAAACATTTTTATTGCCAAACCTGGATTTTCATATTAGCATTTACTGGCAAATCCAGGGGTATGGACATACAAACAAACAAACAAATTACCAGATAAATTAATTAAAATTAGTAACTTACCAAGTCAGTCGAAGGCACCTTACTGCTTTTAAGCAGTCGTCAACATGACAAGAATTTAGACCTCATATGGTGGCGTACTGTGTTGTAATGGTTTTACCTAAGACTAGTTTACATGTTCCCTTCAGATGCTGTGGAAAATTGTATTGTGCCTAACCTAAACTTAATAACACGTTGAGGAATTCAAGGGAATTGAACGCCTTTATATTTTCCCTTGAGTTGGCACTTGAGAAGGGGATAAATTGTCAACAAACCCCAAGATATCTGCTTAACAAGAATGAAGAAGTACCTACAATAACTGCTGTGTGGGGACGTACAAGCTTGTAAACAAAAATAAAAGCTTTCGATGTGTCCTAAAGAAAAAAAAATTAGCAAAATAAGCTAACATGTTCAGTTTTAAAATGACTGCTATGGAGTTGCTCAGCGAGTATATGTATTTCCAAAGATTGTTCCTTATTTTCTCGTTTTCTTTTCTTTTTTTATTATTTTCTTACCAAAACTGTACATAATGATACGTTTCTGGACAAAAACATAAAAATAATGAAAAAAGGGTTGCGGTAAATCATAGGTTTTATCGATCATAAGTGTTTTTTTTTTCTTTCTCATTTGAGGTATCGATAAAGTAGTAATATGAGTCCCAGTACTCCAAGAGGGTAGCATTTTCTTGTCTATTTACCATGCCTAAACTGTGATTACCTCTTGAAACGTTGTTTCGTCGTCCATTGTTATTAATTGGCCTGGTCTGCGATGGGCCTCGCTGTGTGTTGTAAATTCACTTGGGTTCAGCTTCAACTTGACTTTCCAAGTCGAGATAGCTAAGTTTGCCAGATTTTTTTTTGACTTCCTTTACATTTCCGTGACTGTTCGCTCAAATGTTTATGCAACTCTACTACTTCCAAGCTGTGAAAATGTTCAACAATGTCCTTGGATTGTTAGTCTTGTACATCTCTCGCGTAAATACGCTCATCTTTCCTGGAAACTTACTCAAACTCTTCATCTTCTAACTCACGCCCATCCATCGTGTGTCTTTTTATCAACGCACATGGAACTGCGAAAACTACAAGTGCACATTGGCCCTCTTGCGTGATTGTTACAGGCAATAGTTGCGGCTTTGGTTCGAGATACCGCAAGCGCCATATTGGAACTGAATTCGCATAATAGAAATTTTTATTTGGCGTAAAACACTCCAGGAGAAAATAACGCATAAATTATGAACTGTATATAAAATTCTAATTCTACCTTTGGAGGCCGTAAAGTCCCGGGAGTTACTTTGGCTGTGGGTTATTCTTAAACTCTGTTTTTTGATGCACTGTTGTTGTGGCTGTGGCTACATCTAAACTAGGCAAAATTAATAACCCTCCGCTTAAATTATTTAATGATGTACCCATGCTTTTTTAGGTAATTTAAAGTTACGCACATGTATGTGTAGCATAATCCTTTGATTACATCATGTGTAAAGATGAGCAGAGTTGGATCCCATGCTTGACTGCACATTGCCTGAATGTGACACAAAGTCAAAAAGTGCACTTCGCAGAAAGGATCATGTGTGGTCTTTCCTGTCCCTGTTAGGACCCTCCTGACCATTGGTTTTTCTCACCATACCTGTGTAATGTGGCCAGAAACTGTGCCAATCATGGGTATAAAGGCATGGGGTTTTTTTCTGTCAGTTATGGATTCGTCATCACTGGTCAAACTGTGAACATCGCCATGTCAAGGCTATCCAAAATGGACAGGGCAAGAGCCATAGGTCGCATTGAAGCCGGTGAAAGTTGCAGAGCTGTCACACAGCCAATGGGTGTGAACCACAAATCCATCAATGAGTTGTTGAGAAAATACCGAAACACAAATGATGTTGCAGATTTACCACGCCCGGGAAGGCCAAAGCTGACCACCAGGCAACAAGACCGTTTCATCGTCAATGCTGCACTGAGGAGTAGAAGCCTCACAGGTCCTGATATTCAGAGCCAGCTGGAGAGAGCCAATCCTCACCAAAGACGCATGTCCACCCAGACTGTTCGTAAGAGACTGCATGCTGCTGGTTTAAGGTCCCGGAGCATGGTGAAAAAGCCGCTTCTTACCTCACGTCACAAGGTTGCTCGGTTGCGGTGGACAAGAGAGCATGTCCGTACAACACATGCAGGATGAAGCAATGTTGTCTTCACTGATGAGTGTCGCTTTTTCCATCCACAGAAGTGATGGACGTGTTCGTGCATGGAGACGGCGAGGGGAGAGACACACTGTTTGTTGTGTTCAGCCCACAGTTGCATACGGAGGGGGCAGCATCATGGTGTTGGCGGGCATCTCTGCTAATGGCAAGACAGACATCGTCATCATGGAAGGAACAATGACAAGCAGAACGAGTACACACTGCGAAAGACGAAAAGGAAGAAGCAATATACAAGAAAAAAACGGGGAGGGGGATGGGGGGAGAGAATAGGGAGTTGACGGAAACTACATTCAGTGCGAAACATTTATCATTTGTTTCCTAAGCCAAACGTCAAAGGAGCGCCACACGTTAGGCTTTCTGTTCCCCAGCAAATGTCGTCACATGGACCCAAGGTAACAAAGTGATACTAATTTTCGGGTGCCACTACAGCCAAGCGGCTTCTTCTTCTTCTTCTTCTTCTTCTTCTTCTTCTTCTTCTTCTTCTTCTTCTTCTTCTTCTTCTTCTTCTTCTTCTTCTTCTTCTTCTTCTTCTTCTTCTTCTTCTTCTTCTTCATCATCATCATCATCATCATCATCATCATCATCATCATCATCATCATCATCATCATGTGTGAGATTTATGCAACAATAAAAGGATTTTAGAGGGCACTACGATTTTTTTCATTGGCTCTTTATCAATGATCAGCAGCACGGCACTTCCGTTAGCGCTAATGGAAGTGGAATGCTGCTCATCATTGATGTCTATCCATTAAAACTTTCATGACCTGATCAGGGCCTGAAAAAATCCTGTCATCATCATCATCATCATCATCATCATCATCATCATCGTCGTCGTTGTCATCATCATCATCATCATCATCATCATCATCATCATCATCGTCATCATCGTCATCGTCGTCGTCGTCCTCCTCCTCATCATCATCGTCGTCGTCGTCGTCCTCCTCATCACCGTCATCGTCATCGACGCCGCCGTCGTCGTGGTCCTTGTTGTCGTCAGTTCCGTATTATGAAAGCTTACCTTTCAGAACATGAACTTTGGTATCCCAAACAGTCGGGTTTTGGACATAAGCACTCAACACGAACTTCCTTCACAGCTTCACTCTGGTAGTTATCAATGAAGTTGCCAAGGGAAACTGTGTTGGTTTATTGGCACTCAATCCAAAAAAAAAAAAAAAATCAATACTGTAGAGCACAATATCCGCTTAGGAAAACCTTATCACTGTGGCCTAAAATACATTTATCGTGATTGGTTCAGATTTGACTTCAGTAACACGTAACAATATGCCAACATCAACGGTAACTTTTTCGAACCTAAAACAATAATTATCAACGTCACCAGGGGTCAATTCTGGGACAATTTCTGCTTCTTATTTCTGCAGTAACTTTGGATCAAGTTTTAAACTCTCAATAAACAATCTTTATGCCAATAGTATTTTTTTCTTTCTAAACTTCTAACCTTGATACTGTTCCCCATGCTGTCAGTGAAGATATTACTCTTGTTGCCCATTAGCTGCGAGCTAAAAAAACTGAGATTGCATAGCACGAAAGCAAACTCGATATATCATTAGCACCAGCTCAAAAAAGCATAACTGGAACTTAATTTTCTAATGGGTGGCAGTGATGTTACCCAGACTAGCTGTTAAGAATATATCTAGAAGTTTTCACTAACTGTAGAATGAATTTCAATGAACACTTTGAAGAAGTCTTGAACAGAGGGAAGTGAGCAACTAGCATATTCTCCAGAGCAGCTTAATTTATTCCATCCAATACCCACAGTATTCTGTTCAAAACTATCATCCTGCTTTATATAAATCTTTGCAGTACTTCATCGTGCTTTGGCATCCGCAAGCAAGATTTGTTTAGACTACATCATATACAACAGAGGGCTGTGCAAATATCTAGTGCTCAGCCGACTTAAGCATTTTCAAAAAAACACAAAGTTTGAACTGAAAGAGACCTAGGATAAGCTTCAGCTGAGTGCATATGACATTTAGAGGTATTTGTGAGATTTTCAGAAGACAAAAATCATCAAAAATAAAAATTGTACAGTTCAACTGCTGAGGTCTACACAGGCAAGGGTGAGCATTGTAAAATACTAGCATCATTGTGTGTTGAACTGATGTACACCTAAACCTAGCGCCTTTCAAAGTGCAGTATGGAAAGACAATTTTTATTTAAGTTTGTACTGTTGTAATGTTAACAATAATAATATAGATATTGCACAAGAACATTTAGCATCCTATGCGTCAAGATATCTGAGCTTGCTTACTCATCATTTCACAGACGAAGACCAAGTTTATGCAATTTAAGGTCACTTACTAGGAGTTTGGCAGCATGGTGAGTATTTAGAGAATGTCCTATCGTAAATTTCGTCCCTGGTAGAGCTGGGTTTTGCTGTCTGACCCTCATGTTCTTACCTTGATGGTTACCATTCTCTGCGTGATTACACAAGACTTTTTTTTTTCACTCTTGCCATACACGATTGCCTTTCTGCATACGACATCAAAACATAGTCTAGCATCTTCCCCTTGTTCGCACCATAAAAGGTGCTATAAGCCTTGGGATCCTTGTGTTTCAGTCACTGCCATCTCCACTTATTTTTATTAGTTTCTCCCTATCGGAAGGCGTCTCTCCCTCCTTCAGAAACGTCACTGTTGCTCTCACTGCCACAGCACGCGAAACAATAAAGCACGTTGGTGCGCCATGTTTGTACACGTACGTGCAAACACCAAAACATACAGAGTCGGTGCCGGTCTCGGATGTAACATTCATTTACATGTATGTGTCTGCCCTGAGCTAAACAGTTCATATAAACCTCTGCTCAGTCATTAAGAAATTAAGCAGAGTCCCTGAATCAAAGCAGCGCAGATTCCTTTATACCAATTGCATAATAGGAGCAGAATGACTGATTTCATTTTTGAAGTAATTCCTTTACATTAATCTGTTATTATTCCTGAATACACTAGCTGTCACTAAGACATGATGGCAAATTAAAAATATTTCACCAATCACTTTTGTCATTCTCGCGCGTCCTTGTGAATATGATCGCCGCTGACTTCAACAATCCAGAAGGCACATCGTCCTAGTTTGTGGGTGCAGTGCAGAACTGACTGTGTAAATTTTGAATCTGAACACTTCAGTTTCAATAAAAGTAACAATTTGCACGATATTATTGCGAGAATTTGCTTAAGCGGGCTGGGACATTGAGTCGTTAAACAGACGCAAGGGGCGGATTTTTTTTTCTTCTTTGGAAAAGGGTATTGAAGGACACACTACATTGGACGATTCTTAACAATGTGTTTCGGTCTTTAAAAGTTACATCTGGTTGAATGAATGACAGGGACACCCATGGTGTTGTTACACGTGACACCATCATCGAAGATGGCATCAGAAAAGATGCCGTATGATTGCTGGATTTGGTAGCTTTTGTTGAATCGACATGCAAGCTACTTGGATTTGGGAAGTAGTTGAACAATTGCAACCAATCAGAAACTACATGCCGCCTGATTTAGGTCAAACCAGGTGCTGCTATGTGTATTGTGATCAGCTCTGACGGTAATACAGGCGCAAGCACAGTATGCACGCACGTATTATACCCGAACAGTGCTTCAAGCGTGGAAAGCAGTTATCTTTATAAGCTAACGCCCAAAGGTGTATACGTGCTTTAAACAGGGCATATACTTACCTGAAGCAGGATACTTTTGTGAATCAAACAAGGACATATATTTCTTCCTTTTTTTTTTTTTTTGTTTTTGTTTTTGTTTTTTTTTTTTTTTTTTGTTTTTTTTTTTTTTTTGTTTTTGTTTTTTTTTGTTTTTTTGTTTTTTTGTTTTGTTTTTCTTTGTCTGCTTCTTCGAGGGTGCGTGTGCTTTTTATGGATTTGTTGTTTTTGCTTTTCTTTCTTTTTTTTTTGTTTGTTTGTTTGTTTGTTTGTTTGTTTGTTTTTTGTTTTTTGGTCAGTTTTTAAATGACTTATAGATGACACCAGACTTATGACAGAAGAAGGGAAGCCGCATATTGAAATGGAGCTAATTTAACATCAGTTTTAAGTAAGATATGTGGGCTTTTTTTGCGTGTATGCATGTGCGATATACATGTAGTACTTAATCGGGACTGCCCAGATGGGAGATGTTTGAAGTCTGTTTAAATTCTGACCCAACCTCTCGCTGCATACATACATATATACATACATACATACATACATACATACATACATACATACACAGATGCCTATGATTCCGGGACACAATATATCTAGGTGACGTATAGTCCATCGCGAAAAACATGAGATATAATAATGGTTTCTAAATTACACCCACTAAATGACGGACGGGACAGCTGCTGTGGTAGAATGGAACTATGCTTTTAGATAGTCATTGTGTTTTACACGGTTGTTTAATGCAGGGAATCATTTAAAACACCGTGTTAAGACAATGACTATACATTTGCAAACAATTTTACATGATCGCCGGGACGCTTAGTGTGAGTCACACTGTTCAAAAAGGTTTCAAATGCTACACGAATGTATCAATAAATTTAATTTAAGACAAAAGTTCGCATGCTCTACTGAAGGTAAAGTTGACTAGAAAGGCAGCGGGAGGTACAAAAAGTGAGGATACGTGGCAGACAAAAGCGCAGATACATGGAAGAAAAAAAAACAGAATAGATGAGAAGCCTTGGAAAGAGATAGACAGAAAAGAAAAAGGGAAAAAAATGTTTTAATCATCGAAGACATGAGGTCTGTGTTGACACGCAGACATTATAACTGATACCTTGGTAAGGTCCAACTTTTACAACGTAAGACAGGTGTTTTGCTAAGATGCGTCAAAATGTACGTACCTTCTACAAGGGATGTTCAAAAACTGCACACCAAAATACATTTCCAACAAATACCTGAAACAAGTCAAGTACTTTTACTCTTCTAACATACTGCATATACGTTACTTTTCCCATGTATTTCTTTTATTCCCGAGAAATAAAGTTTAGGGTAACCAGAAGGTAATTTGGTTTTGTTTTATGTTTTATTTAATCTGGCGAAGACGACAGAACACCTTACATTGAGAGAATAGCTCCCTTACCCTTAAAAGCAAAATCGCCAGGACCAGATTTAGTTGAATGAGATATTAAGGTAGACGTTGTGGGTAATATTTTGAACTTTATTGGTTGACATTCATGTCAAAAATGAATCAAATACAGGTTAACACTTTGGACAAATCAGTAATTCAATACATTAGCAGCTTGGAAATAGGAAAGGCGGGGGGAATGTTTATATTTTAAATAATTGAGCGAACAAGAGCTAAGAATATCTGTACTTATACAAACTGTAATAACTTTCAAATGAAAATAATAATAATAATAATAATAATAATAATAATAATAATAATAATAATGATGATGATGATGATGATGATGATGATGATGATGATGATGATGATGATGATGATGATGATGATGATGATGATGATGATAAAAATAATAATAATAATAAATGGACTAACAAAATGTTCTTCACCATAATAGTGCCTTAATAATCAATTTGAATTTTTTTTCTCGAAGTCCACCACGCTCTACTGACGTAATCATATTTTATAGTTTATGTCAATCATCTACTGTTAATTTACTCTTTGAATTGAAGTTGGCCACAACCTCTGATAGTCATTAGTTATTAGGCGACTCAATTATATGTACTAATTATACCCATAGAGATGTGTCCAGAATGTAAGGAGAGGGGCCTAGCCCGTATATACATGTAGCAAAATGTACCTGTCTATCCCCATGAGTCTCTCCTAAATCGAAGCTAAAGAGCAGCAGCCATAAACTCTAAAAACAAGTCCTTCAGGGTTTGTTTTGACGCATGTTTTACATAGGCCTATACTATCTTTATTAATGCATATCGACCTACTACATGTAGTGGTTCAAAGACATTTGTACCCATTTTAAACTAACTCCAATTGTACAATTCTGAACTTATTTTCTTATTGCAAACCTGCTGATTAGGAAGAATCGTAAAGTTTAAAATAAAAAGGTAATTTCCTTCCACATTTCAGGTTGACTTTGCTGAACGTGTGTTACTAGGTAGTAAAAGTGTCAGATAACACTGTGGTTCACACCCATTTCTTCACAAGTGTATAATCTAATAGCTTTGGCGTACCTGAGCGTAAAAATGTAAAAAAAAAACTCGCTTTGCATATGGCAACCTGTGTCTGACACTAGTACTGATGTTGGTCATTACCTTGATGACATTGTTGTGCCAGAACAAAAGGACACGAAAGACAGGTCTACGCATACATGTTTCGTATACGTACTCTTAAAAACCTTGGCATACAACGTTATTTTCTTGAATTTCAAGTATGTATGTCTGATTTCACCCTGAAAGAAAAAAAAAAAAAAAAAAAACTTATCCATAACCATGCACCCCACCCTCTGTTTACACGTTTTGTCCTACTATAATTTAGCAGTCTCATAATCTAACCTTGAAACTATTGCTGCCAACATAAGTTCATTGTGTCAAAAATACTCCGGTGTTTCTGATGTATGGTAGATTGGCAACCTGAAGTGAGCAGTCTCGTGACCTACCAGAGGCACGATTTTTATCATTACTCTCTAGAAATTGAGACTTAACACTTTGACATGGACACCCATTCGACGTGACAAAGGGTAAGGTCCAAGACTGCTTTTTGCGTCATGAGATGTACATTTCTTGCTTAAGTTTTCGAGTGACTAGTCACGATTGTATAGAAGAAATGAACAACCCAGATTAAGGATGTGTTATACACTGCAAAACTGAGGAAACTATTCGTAAGAACTATAGAACGAATCGACTGCAATAAACGTTTTTCATACAAATATCAAAATTAATTGATCACGGATCATGCATAGGATACCAACGATCAATGGGATCAACAAAAACATGACATTGTCCCGAAAATACTTTCAGATAAAATGGGACGCTTTTTTTAGAGGTTTTCACACACACACACACACACACACACACACACACACACACACACACACACACACATCCATATTATATATATACATAGAGAGAGAGAGGGAGAGAGAAGAGAAGACATGTAGCACTATGACTGTTTCTACTTGTGATTTCAATAGTCCATATTTATTCTGCCCGCTGTTCCTTCCCTAGTAGTCTACGAAATGGGCCTATCGAAATACATAGACAGGAGCAGTAGTGTATCACCTTCCATGTACCTGTTAAACAAACAATTTGGCATTGTATTTTCTGTGCACTGAATAGCTAGTCCAGCCACCGTCCATGTTTAAGTCCATATTTTATAAGCACTATCCTTCTTATTCGAGATTTTATAAACTGTTTTATTTCTAAACACATAGGCACATTAAGATTAAGTTATTAAAATTAATTAAGTCACTGTTAGTGTTAAAAAATTAAAAGTGTATTGCTTAGATTACTCAGCTTTAATTTTATCTGTATCTGCGGGAAAGTAGGGCAAACACACACACACACACACACACACACACACACACATCATTAGTTTGAAATATTGCACTTCAGCAAAGCGGCAAAAAGTATTTTAAATTTGGGATAATGGTTTAATTTAAATCTTAAAGGATGCTTAAATCAAAATAATAGATTGATTAAATGTAAATAGTCATACAATCGGCAGTTTTGACGCGGTTTTGGAGACCATTAAATGTACTTCATTGCACACTCTAAACTAAATCTGATTATTTTACATTTGTGTAACTGCTCCTTTTAATTGTATGAACAATTTTGCGACTTTCATCAAACTTAAATTGCATCAATAATGGCACTACAATTTTATAGTAAGTGCCAGAATCAGCCTGAATATTATGTTTCTGTTAAAATAAATAATTTTCAGGGTATTAGACGGTAATCATAGGAATAAAATACATATGAGGGAAAGTGCACCACGCTCTATATTATTATTTTCACGCTTGATGCAAAAAGTCTGCAATTGAAAGCTTCAATAGCCAAATTAATTTATAATCGGGTTATCCGCAGAACTCCATCAAGTATTTTTTGCACTCTTAAATTTCGGACACGCATTTTCTTTAGCACTCTTAACATATGAGGAAATTCGGTCCTACCCCTGACCTTTAGAAGAGAGAAATCAGAATGACAGGTGCCGAGGGAAATGTGTTCTAATATATAAATTGAGACATGGAACAAAATTTTAGATGAATATCCCCACGCGCTTTTTATGAACAATCAACTTCGGCATGCGAGACATTGTTCTCAAAGTGTTAAATGCCGTTGCAAGATGTGACATGCAACGAACTGTTCCTCGTTACAAGGTACCCTTAGTTGTCCACTACGTGGGGGGGGGGGAGGGTCAAGGACACGTATATAACTATTTTGCCCCTGAACGTATAATTTGCTATCCATGCCAGTTTGATGTAATAACAATTGAGAATTTTATTCATTCTGGGTGGCAGTCTGGGGTCAGATGCAATTCCAAGATATTAACCCTTTAAGTGCGACCACCTTAAACAAAAAGGTACTTCATGGGTACAATGAAAAGATAGGTATCATCAAAGTAATTTTTTTATATCTGTAGTTTAAGTGCATCAAATGGTCTATTCTAAGTTACCATCACTTTTCATACGGATAAATAACCTCAGACAGAAGCATTGTACACTAAATTACAGTCATTGTCCCTTTTATTGTTAAAATGGTGACTCCAAGGATGATCAAATAGACCTTTGTATTAAAGAGATAATTGATCATACTCGGTTGACCATGAAGAATGCATTAGTTGAGTAAATTAATTAATTTGACTAGTAATTATTTTTTTCTCGAAATTGTTTCACATGGCACATTTCCCTTTAAACAGTGTTTATGGTAAACTGCACTCACTAACTGAATGAGTGTGTTATAAGGCATATATGATATGGCAGACTGCACCAGGAAGAACTCTTGTGTAAAACCCCCCGTTTTCGTATGGTGTAAAATAGGATAAATGTTTTTTCTTTGCAGTAAGATTTGTTACATCCACCACAAGTGAGATTTAAAAGAACACCTTTTTTATGCAGCTGCTTGACTCATCCACAAGGGCAATTTTTCATGAGTGTCTTTGTCCCTCTGCCATCCTTGCCGAATTGGAAATGGTACTTGCAGTTGAGCGATCAGAGAATGACACCAGATGTTTGTCTGATAATTGGCTCTCTTAATATGCAGCTTTAATCACTGACAACCTCTTGAAAGACCGTTTGGTGCAAAGATTCTCAGATCCCACAGTGTTCCGTCATCTTCTTCTACTCAAAGTATGGGCTTACATGATGCAAGTAGCACTATGTGCATTGTGGTATCTGGCATTAGAAGCAACCAAATAAACCCCCACATATTCACATCAGCACGTTTTGATCTGAAAGTACACATCTGCAATCTTCACGGCCTCCTCAGCATCTGCAAATCTAATAAATATTGTCTCTTTCAAGTTAGGCATTCTGTCCAGTCTGTGACTGCTCTACCCAAATAGTTGCTGCCATACTTTGTGTGGCAGTTGTACTATCTATATGTATAGCAACTGTAGCTGCTGCTTGATGTGGTTTCTGATTTCTGTGTCTTGAATACCGTCGGTCTCTGTTTTGTTTGTGTATAACTTGTAATACTTTGCGTGCCAATGGGTATCAGAACTGATTTCCATTTATTTTCCAAATACTGTGCCGTGCAGTCAGATTATCATCTTTCCTTACAATGGAGCACTGCGTGCGCCTGTCTAGCCCATAAAATGTTCGACCACTAGGTTTTTCACCAGGAATTTCCTTCTGGTAAAATATACAATTCTCCATATCAATGTTGTATCTGCAGCGTTTTACACGAATGAACCGCACAGGACTTGCTTCAACCATAATGACTTGTTTTTAACTTGGCACTCATTGTTTTTAACTTGGCACTCATTTACCTGAACTTGCAAGTATATATTCTATATGCTGGCCACTGCTAAGGACCACAACCACCATCAAGTCTAAACTATAGAGCTTTGAGTGCAGCACTATTGACGTAGCTAAAACAAAATGGAAAGGTATACATACAATGATGCTGCTTGCCCCAAGTAGAGAGAGAGAGAGAGTGCAAACTGTTAGAAAATAAAACAGGAATGCTATGGGAATGTCAAAGAACGACGGCTGCAGAACATGCAACTGAAAAAAAAATAAAGGATTACACCCTCACTGTGCCAATCATGGGTATAAAGGCATGGGCCTTTTTCTCTCAGTTATGGATTCGCCATAACTGGTCAAACTGTGGCCATCACCATGCCAAGGCTATCCAAAATGGACAGGGCAAGAGCCATAGGTCGCAAAGAAGCCGAAGAAAGTTGCAGAGCTGTCACACAGCCAATGGGTGTGAACCACAAATCCATCAATGAGTTGTTGAGAAAATACCAAAACACAAATGATGTTGCAGATTTACCACGCCCGGGAGGGCCAAAGCTGACCACCAGGCAACAAGACCGTTTCGTCGTCAATGCAGCACTGAGGAGTAGGAGCTGCACAGATCCTGATATTCAGAGTCAGCTGGATAGAGCCAATCCTCACCAAAGACGCATGTCCACCCAGACTGTTCGTAACAGACTGCATGCTGTTGGTTTAAGGTCCCGGAGCATGGTGAAAAAGCCGCTTCTTACCCCACATCACAAGGTTGCTCGGTTGCAGTGGACAAGAGAACATGTCCGTACAACACATGCAGGATGGAGCAATGTTGTCTTCACTGATGAGTGTCGCTTTTTCCCTCCACAGAAGTGATGGACGTGTTCGTGCATGGAGACGGCAAGGGTAGAGACGCACTGCTTGTTGTGTTCAGCCCACAGTTGCAAACGCAGGGGGCAGCATCATGGTGTGGGTGGGCATCTCTGCTAATGGCAAGACAGACCCCGTCATCATGGAAGGAACAATGACAAGCAGACGGTTCATAACAGATTTCCTGGAACCCCATGTTATTTCATATGCGAGTGCCATTGGAGACAACTTCATGCTGATGCACGACAATGCCAGGCCACATGTTTCAGCTGTGGTTCGTGATTACCTGGACAGTAAGAGTGTTGAGGTGATGGAATGGCCAGCATGCTCACCTGACCTCAACCCAATTGAGCACCTGTGGAGCCATATGAAAAGAAATGTGTACCAGAAGATGGGTCCTAACTCACACTTCGCAGATCTACGGCGTTATCTTCTGGAGGAGTGGGACAGTATACCTCAGGCACTTGTGAGAAAGCTTGTCTACAGCATGCAAAAACGCTGCCAACAGTGCATTGACAACCATGGTGGCTACACATCCTATTGAATGGACATTTAAAGGTGCTTTATGTGACATAGTGATGAGTCAATTTCTGCTCTATTGAACTCAGAAAATGCCTTAACTTTAAGTACAGTCTGTGATAACTTTTGATCCAACCAAGCACCATCTGTGATAACTTCTGACGGGACTCTGCATTCAGTTCATGTGCATGTTTGAGCGCTCTACAGGTACTCTTGCGAACCTGTGATTCAGACTTTGTCTGCTTATTGACACTGTGCAATGAAGCGTAACTTCATTTGATCAGAATTTCCTCTACAAATCTACTCTAAAGTGTAAACAGAATAAAAGAAACATTCAATATATTCAAAATATGTGTGTGTGTTTTTTATATAAGAATTGCTTTTAGTGGAGGGTTATTAATTTTGCCTAGTTTATTTACAATTCACTGAAGGTTGATGATTTCAAAGCTTTGCAAAAAAATTATCGCTGTCATATTGCTAGTGACAGGCAGCTTTTATGTAATATAAGTAAATATATTCATTGATGTCGTGGTAAAGTTGTCCTCAAATATAGAATAATATTTTATATTTTTCTCTCAAGGTACTTTAATATAAAAAATAAAGCTGCATGGCTGACAAATATGGTGACATATGGAACAGAAAATAATTGTTTACCATCAGTGTTTTGTTTGATTCCTGTGGAAATGTATTGTATTTTGCACCCAGCCTATCAATATTATATCAAATATATAAAGATGTATTTTGAAGTTTCATATATTTTTTTTATTATTATAAGGCTCATGAAACAGGGTTTCAAGAAAAGGCGCATGGCGCATGAGGATCTCTACTTATTTGAAACGAAATTTTACTCACACAGATTTTTCACTGGATTATCAATTTCTTGTCCGGGAAGCAATTTGTGTTACATGAAACGTTTATTTATATTTTTTAACAGACTTTGCACATAGTTTAATACTTAGTATTGCATAGATGTAAGAGTAAAGCCCTAATATTGTTGCCAGCATTTCTACACACATTTCCTAAGGCAAAAAAAAACCATCACATGGTGCTTACATCCTTTTGCTGTTTTTATTATTGTGGAATAGGATGGTTATTCAAAACAGCAATTTCTCAGCTGGACACCTGATCTGAGAATGCAACCCGACATTTTCTGAACCGTATGATGCACCTCTATCATACTAGCGTATGGCAAAAAATTATGCTCTTGGGGCAAACAAAAAGTTCGATGAGCTAGTTTTCTCAATGTGTCTCCTCGCTTACGTGATTGTCTTATTTCACTAGTGCCTTACTCTTCACATATGTATTGATGCACAGAATGATTAATTTTGCAAACGCGGGAACTCTAACAGTGACTTACAGACGGTTACTGCATGGAAAGTAAAGTCAAGTATTACGAGTCAATGGTCTGGAGTGGACTACAGCACGTGGCCCACATGAAGGAACTGTATTTCTCGAGCTTTATATATACGACTTTCGTTTTGTGAGTTATATGCAGTAGTCAACTTCATACGCTTGATATGGTTGTATCGCACTTTTGAATTGTTTTCTAGCCATTTGATCATACTATCACTCTCAAATCATGGGCATGGCATTTTTGGGTTGCCGTTGAGTAAAGAAGCGCTTGCATGCATGGGCTACAAGACCCATAAGCCTCTGTAGGTTTGGGGCACACAGAGAACAGCCGCATAGCATTAACAATGGTGCACAGCTAATGGCCTTAAGATGATCAGAAGCCAAGATTCATCAAAATGGGATAAATCATTATATCACATAGTTCAGATTCGGATTCTGCCAACTGTAAAAATAAAAAAATAAAGAAACAAAAAAAATAATGATAATAATGATAATAATAATAACAATAATAATGATGATGATGATGATGATGATGATGATGATGATGATGAAGATGCTGCTGCTGCTGATGATGATGATGATAATAATAATAACGATAACAATCATAAAAAGTAAAACAAATAATTAAAGATATGAAACATGATGTCAGTGCAATGTCAAAACAAACTACAGGTACAATTGCCAAGTGATAAATAATATAATAATAATATATATATATATATATATATATATATATATATATATATATATATATATATATATGTATTATTATTATTATATAAAACATGTCATGCTCCTCACTGACATCATCGAAGACATTAACATTTTGACAGCCCTTAAGGTTTCCAACTCTGAAGCGAAATGTTAAACTGATACTCCATCTGCATTTTCTCAGCCAAAAATTAGCCTTGGTAAAATGATTTTGTTGAAATATTATCAATGGATAAATGTAGAATGGAAAGGAATCTTAAGTCGTTGTTTCATATGTGTTTCAAAACAAAATCTGATGCCTTTGGTCAATTACGAGAAAAATATTTTGCTGAATTTTTGACAGTGGGTAAATGCACAATTCAGAAGACATGAGTAAAGCATTGCCTTTTACTTCTTTATTTCTGTTGAGGAAAATGTCTGATTGAAATTTGTTTTGCTCGATACAACTATATTTTGCTCTGTACAATATCTGAATTAATTTTTTAACATGTGCTTAGGATGTGGCAGGCGGTCAGGGTATTTCCCAGTCGGTACGTTTGCTCAACATCAAAAGACAACTATGCATCAAACTTACAGCTTTGGTCAAGCCATATCTTCATCTCGTCATATGCCGGAAAGAGCAACCTACAAAATAACCAAAGTTAAATATTACAATTTAAATCTAGAAAGGGTAGTCGTAAACTTTCACGAAATCACCTATTTTTCATCCTACAAGGGCAGCTGGTGGTTGGTGCAGAACAATTACACCCTTGGTAGAATGCTGCTTCAACCAAGTAATAATGACACAGTGGAATATTGCTTCAAACTTACAGGTCTATCTGGAGTAATCATGGGAGTTAAAAGAATAACAAAGGATGTAGTTTGTAAGACGTACCGTAAATTTGTCATTGATCGGACATACAAGAATGCGTTTCGTCACAAAATTTCCATACGAGAAATGCACAAGATTGCATTTCCAATAACTTTGACAATTTGGTTCATTCTTACGGTGTTTGGTATTTTAGGTAAGCAATTCCCACATTATCTCTGAACGTTGATGTTTTGGTAGCTAGAACCTCTGTGCTGTGACTGTCGGATGACAATGTATTAACATTTATTAATTTAAAATGTTGTTAATTTGTGTGCGTGTGTGTGCGCGCGCGCGTGTGTGTGCGTGTGTGTGTGTTTGTGGAACTCTTTGCCCGTTCATGCATGGCAGATTGATTGGTTGATTCCCTCCTTCAATTCTTGTCGTTTTCTTTGTCTCTTAAAAATTTGATATAAACTGTAAACTTTCCATTCTACTGGTACTTCCAAGAACTTATTTGGGGATGAGCAATTCATAAATTGTATGTTGCAATATATTGGAAGTAAAATTTATCTCGCCGTTTTAAGTGCCATGATCATCATTTTTAAATTGTTTTCAGCAAAAGATTTTAAAGATACTGGGAATTTAAGTGCGCTTTAATTTGCTTCAGGTTTTCTACATAGCAGCCCAGCTTTCTCTAGTCTTCAAAATGTATGGAAAATATATTCTTTATCTTGGTAGGTGAAAGCGTAGGGTGTGTTTCAGGCCTGTAAATTATCTGTTGCTAAACACCCAACACCAATCAAATATGAAAAATAAAATAATGCATCACATGTATGATAAATAGATACATTTAAGAGACTAAATCTTCAAGCAGAAAGGTTAAATTTTAAGATATCTACACAAAAATGCCCTTGCACCATTGAATTGCGTTTTACTGCGTAGCTAGTTGATTGTTATACCACTGGTTGCAATTAGATGTCTATTTGTAGTAAATACGATAATGAGGCTTCGAAAATAATGATTTCACGTTGCATTATATTCTCGAATAGCAATGCAGATAGTGACTTTTTCTTTATTTAGTTCAGGACGTGACAACTGATTGTTCAACAGTACATTTATCACATTTACTCATGCGCAAGGTTAAGGTAGCTGCTTTCCAATTAGCTCAAAATATCATTGACTGGGCTTTAATGTCCCCTAATTATCATTCCAGATCAAGGCAAAAGACTGTGTTCATTCTTTGGAAATCAAACAAATAATTAAGTCGTGTATGGCCATTTCGCAAATGCACAGCAATTGTTATCAACCATGCGATGTCACAAAAGCAGTATAGACCAGCAAGAAATGGCATTTTCTGTAATTTATATCAACCATCAAGTATCGCATTACCAGTCAAACAAACAACACCGACATTGAAGACATTACCAGAAAACCCTGATGGGCCAAGATGTAGGCAGTATATGATGTACTTTATTTGCCAAATTGAGGTCGACTAACAAAGAATCAGTGACTGTCCAGCATAGTATGCAACACGCACACAGCTCAGAGATACATGCATGTGTCTAACCAGTGTTTTAGACTTCAGTGAGATACACAAGTATCTTTGATGGGATGCGAAAGGTCCGCTTTAGATGCATGTAGTGTGGTGTAATATGGAACATAAACATATGATCTGATTGGAGAAGGGTACCCCAAAATGATATACACTAAACTACACCAATGGAAAGAAAGATGTACCGAACGCAGAGGAATGCCCTAGTAAAAGGAAGATATAGATGTCTATAATAACATATTTTTGACTTTTTTCGATTTTTTTTTAAGATATCCTAAATTTTACCCCCCCCCCAAAAAAAAAAAAACGATTGAACGTTTGTGTTTATTGAAAAAAAATAGAATCGTGAATTCCATCCCTACTGCAGAAGGTTCTTCCAAAATCCTTGTTTTCAACTGAGAATGTAAGTTCATTATATCAGGGCGGCATCTTTTTGCAATATTTTGCTTTGTTGCAAAGCCGCTTTTCCAGGCTGGACATCACCTTAAAGTCTGGATTCAGAATTACGAGCACAGAGCCAAGGGAAGGTGTGAATGCGCTGATTTGATGCATTTCATTTCATTTCATTTCATTTATTTATTTATTTATTTATTTATTTATTTATTTATTTATTTATTTATTTATTTATTTATTTATTTATTTATTTATTTATTTATTTATTTATCTATTTTGTTTGTTTATTTATTTATTTATCATTATTTTTACTTACTTTCCTTTTTATTTACTATTTAATTTGCACAATAAGATTAAGACTCAGGTTCATCAGTTGCTCATTGTCACACTAATTACAGAATATTCTCCACCTATTGGGGAATGTATGACCGGTAGAGGTATGAATTCAACAGGGTGAAGATTTGAGTTATGATGCTTTGGAACAATCCAAATGTATATACCGATTACAGCATGTAAAGATTTAAAATTCCGAATGTGGGAACAGATTGTGGCAAGAGTTCAGGAAAGAGAGAATTCCAGTAATGAACATGCAATGTAGAACAAGCCAATATTTCAAATTTGGAATAAAGAAACAAATAAATGTAATAATGCAGGTAGGAGGAGAGTTAAGTTGTGAAGCTTTGGAAGAAACCAACTATATATACTAAGTAGAGCTTGTTGACATTTCAAACCCGACAAGGTCGGATATATTTTGGCCGATAGATTAAGCATTGCTATGTCATTGGTCAGATAGTCAGGGGAAATGCAAAGGGGATACTTTGTCCGGCTTCATAGACAGATACAGCAAAAAATAAATAATACCAATGATTAAAAAAAAAAAAATGTTCCAACAGGGTATCTGTTATGCTGCAGCAACACTTCAAAAGCTGACAGCTCAGGCACTATATATATAGTTGCAATATTAAGGGTTGGGGCTTTTATTCTCTCTCTCTCTCTCTCTCTCTCTCTCTCTCTCTCTCTCTCGTGTTTTTTTTTTTTTTTTTTTTGCTTTTTTGTTTTTTGTTTTCTGAGTTGAATAAAAGCTAGCTTTCGGGGGGTCGGGGTGGAATGGGGAACGTGTCACATGAGACGAGGAAATGAATGCAGAGAACACTACCATGTACAGCAAGGGAAGCAGTGTTTCCAAATAGTAAGATCAGCATCACTTTACAAGATTATCACCGTTAAAACACTATGGATATATGGAATCCACAAGACGGTGTGGAGGGAAATGTACATACGTGCTGTGACCAAATGGGCTAAAGATCTGAATATTTAAGCACAAAGCTATCAACAACAAGGCTATGATGAGGTTGAAGCCCTGGAAACCAATGTTGAAAGGTTGTTCCTGAAAGATGCAGAGAGAACTGGAAGGAAAAGAATCAGGGCAGTTTTTTGTTATTATTTATTTTTTAAGGCCTCGAAGTAATCATATAAGCTAAGGGAATATATATATATATATATATATATATATATATATATATATATATATGTATATATATATATATATATATATATATACATATATATATATATATATATATATATATATATATATATATATATATATATATATATATATATATATATATAATCAATGCATTTGTGGGATCTAGCCTACACCTTGCATCTTGTTTGGCATGTGCTATCGATTTGAAAATGGCAAATACAGATCTGCATAGAAAAGTGTGCATACTTTGACAGGTTATCACAGTGATCAAATGAATAATTTGATCGATGCACCACCCCCACCCCCGAAAAAAAGGTGCAACATATTCAATTATAGAGATGTAAAAAGGTTGTACTAGCCTGTCAGCCTAAAACCAGCAATGGAGTTTCATAGTAAGTTTTAAAGCTCCAATGCACATATTGCTGAATTTATGTACTAGATTTGTTAAAAGACTAGAACAAACTACAAGTCTAACCTTTGTTAAATTAAGCTTCCCATATTATAAACATGGGGAATATATAAGCATATATCATCGATTGAAAAACATTAGATAAATTTCACATCATTACCGAGGATCAACTAATTACCCAGCAAAACGGAAGTGCTTCCAAGATGAAAAGATTATTGAAATTCTGTCATAAAGCACCTTCCAAAATTATTGAATATAAGCTTATGCTTCCATTAAAAGCAAACAAGAGAATTTACTCCTAATGGACGCCCATAATACGACATCCTGTCGGTTGCACTATTGCTTGCCAAAGTTCGCTTGATATTCCCCCTCCCAGTGCTATATAATGTGACTTGTTGTCCATTTGGTTTTATTTTCCATCCCTTATCTGTCTATCTGTCTATCTATCTATCTATCTATCTATCTATCTATCTATCTATCTATCTATCTATCTATCTATCTATCTATCTATCTATCTATCTATCTATCTATCTATCTATCTATCTATCTATCTATCTATCTATCTATCTATCTATCCATCTATCTATCTATCTATCTATCTATCCATCTATCCATCCATCCATCCAGCCAGCCAGCCAGCCAGCCAGCCAGCCAGCCAGCCAGCCAGCCAGCCAGCCATGTGTGTGTGTCTGTGTGTGTGCCTGTCTGTGTCTGTGTGCGTATACATGTATAGGCATTTGAAAGGCATGAAAAGATGAGTCTTTGTTTCAACAGAATTATATGATCAATGTTTGTAATCCTGGTTTACTAACGATGCTGCATATGTTACACACATGAGCAAGATGCAAACGTGTGACGCTGTATAATATGGCACCTTGTCTACTGCGATCGAGTTGTTTGGAAGATTGCTCGCTAAAGACAGGTAGTGTTTTACTAATACAGCCTACTGCAGCTCATCTAAATGGTGAGATAATACAATACCGTAAAACAATCATCAGTCTATAGATATACTTACCTCTGCTTAAGATACTGCAAATTGAAAAATAAATATTTAGCGTGCGTTTTTATGCAAAGATAACATGTTTTGAGTATTTTTAGTTTGTTGGTAGATACGCATCATTGTGGTTATAAGAATGATATCACGGAGATCCCAAACAAGTGATACAGTAAATGCGTTTGTTGCAGTCACTGAGTATCCTCACATTAGGAATGGTATCAAAGAAACACACACGCGCGCTCGCGTACGCCCAAGTTGCATGAAAAATGATGCTGGAAAATGACCCCCCCCCCCATTTTTTTTTTTTTTAAGACGGCACTAAATATTATATCATAGCAAAACTGGGGCACTGCTGCATGTATACTTATGTACTTTGTGAAGGCTGAAAAACAAACTCCTAATTGTTGGTCTTAACACAGGCTAAGTATAAATTATATTGGAAGTGTACCATTTAAGTTAAAAGAAAATCCATTTTGTATGTCTGTGGGGATGTAGAACTGTGTTGCTGCAAACTGAATTATTACAACTGGTCATTGAACAGGTGTTTTTCATGTGTTATCACTGAGCCATAGGTACATGTAAGAACACTAGATTGAACCTTTGCATTGGGCGGTTTTTGCGTGTACCGGGTTCGAATCCAATAGTAAACCTCCTCAAATTATAGAAAAAAAATATAAGTTAACAGACAGCAACACAAAACCTTACACATTACTGTTGTTTCTTGTTAAGTATAATAACGACGACGATGACGACGACGATGATGATGATGATGATGATGATGATGATGATGATGATGATGATGATGATGGTGATGATGATGATGATGATGATGATGATGATGATGATGATGATGATGATGATGATGATGATGATGATGATGATGATGATGAAAGAGAAAAACATCTATGTGAGATTTTATTAGCTAGCAGTGGGATATGAAATATCCCTATAATGTCATAGTAATTAAGTCAACAAACCTATTTTATGCTTCAGGAAATACTCTGGTTCTCGTTTCTGTACTAGGCTTCAAGGACATGAGAACGCCAACAAACATGCTACTTCTAAATTTGGCACTTACTGATTTTATAGTGCTTTTAATTGCTTTTCCTGAAAAGGTATTGTGCAACCTTCTATGATTTCAATTTTGTACAAGGAAGTAAAAGGACATGCAATTATACATACGCACAATTTTAAACATTTATGCATATTATAAAGGAGAATGTAGACAGACACACAGGCAGAGGAACATGGTGCTCATTAAAGATCTCGAAGTACTCTCAAATAAGGTATCTGCATTGCTTTTGCAAGCGGGTGTGTGGACAGAACGTAAATCAGCATTCACACTGCCTCCACATTGCCTCCTGGAGCTACTCAAAACCACGCTGACAACAGCGAAAAGGTACTGTTTGATGACATTACAGTCATGATGCATCATTTACGCCGTGACACAAATAAAACCGAAATAAAAAAACCCAAAACAGTTGTCAAAATGTTTATAAAATTTTCTACAACTGCCGCTACCCCGCTGAAACATGAATATATTTAATATGCCTGCAGCATCTGCAGCCAACAAAGAATCTACGCATTGTTACTACGAAGTCAAAGTTTAGTAGGCGCAAAGCTTTCACAAATTCGGTAACCCACGAGGTTGAAACAACATCATTATGTAATGAAGTGATCACTTTGTCTACAGATGCACTGGGCTTCATTTGCCTGCACAGAAACGAATATAGATTGAGCATAGTCGAGCCCTGTCTACACACCGCTCTGTGGGCAAAGAAAGAAAACAATGGAATTTCAGAAATTTGAAGGAAGGCTATCAAACTTGAAAAGAGTCTTTAGAAATAGAATCTACCGTTACAAATCCCACATTAAGAATTTCAATACGGTTAATCTAAAACATCCTAAAGTTGCTAAAGCAGTCAAAGAACTACAAGATAGATTTGTAGTCGCTAACATAGATAAGGCAGGTAACACTTTTGGGATCATCTGCAAAAAATATTATCTGAATGTTTTGAAAAAGAACTTGGTATAAACAATATTTCAGACATAAGAGGAAATGACATATATAAATTACACAAACAATCCATTGATAATTTGACAGATACACATAAAGATGAGATGAAAAGGAATTTTAATATCAAAATTTCTGAAGAGGGCTCCTCCATTCCACTTTTGTTCTGGATACCCAAATTACATAAAAACCCTTTTAAATCTAGATTCATAGCTGGTGCTGCAAACTGTACTACAAAGAAATTATCAACAGAAGTAACATTGTGTTTGACTGCAATAAGGAATCATTTTTGTAAAAAAACTGTAATGCAATGTCTAGAAACTGTAAATTGTTTTTGGAGTATTAACAATTCTTACGAGTTTGTATGTAAACTCAAAGATATAAAGGCAAAAAATATCAAATGTTTTGATTTTTCTGTACTGTATACAAATCTATCCATAGATGAAGTCAAAAGTTCACTTTCATAATTAATAAGGAAAATGTTTAAACATAATGGTCAACCATACATAAATATTAATTCATATACAAAGAAAGCATAGTGGTCACACAATAAATATTCAAAAAGTAACGTTAAATATTACACTGTTTAGACTTTGATAGATGCTATAAAATTTCTCTTGTATAATACTTTTGTTCAATGCGGACTATTGGTTTTTCAACAAATAAAAGACATTCTAATGGGTAGCAACTGCTCCCCTTTACTGGCAGATTTATATTTAACCTGGCTTGAATTTAAGTATATAAATAAATAGATGAAAAAGGACTTTCAAATGGCTACAAAATTATCAAACAATGTACAAAATTTCCGTGAAATTGCTAAAGAAATTGACCCAAAAGATGTCCCTGTCGAGGGTAAAAATGCAGATGGTTTCAGAGATGAGTTTTTGGACTTCGATGTTCAGGTCACTAATGGCAGGTTTTGTATTAAAGGGAAGGTCTCGAAAAAGCGGCTGCTGTCTATTTTTACCCATTTCTTATGAAAAACTTTGAATCGGGATCTGCGAAGCGCATGACGTCACATAGGGAACTGGTTTCACTTGCACAAGATGGCACACAACTACAGTACAAGATCGATGTCGACGTGGAGGAGGTTTTTTTTTTATGTGGACAAGATTGAAGAGGGAAAACAACGAACCGAACATTGGCCCAGAGCCCTAGCAAAAGGTTGGCGGATGGAAGCGGCCCAACCAGCCAACGATCCTCATCCGTGCTAGGGCTGAGAGGATAACCTTCCTTGGTAATTTTATTTGTTTTGATTTTGAAACTTTCAGCATGTTCAGTGAAGCCATGAACAACTGATGAAGCGTAAGTTCTGATACTTAGTTAATCACGGACTGAGGAGAGTGCAGGGTGGCCCAGTCGACGATAAATGTCAGTGTTAACCATTGCATTGAACAGCACTGTCGCTGGAAACCAATTCATAATTATTGAAATCTCGAGCGGCTGCGCCCGCGAGGCAACTTCGCCGTCCTTGTCACAAGTCCCATAGGCATAGGCCTAATATATCATATATTATAACTAACTTACTAAGTTCGAACATTCACAGGTTAGAATATGAATCATGTATAGTTGAAACTATATGTAGCGTTCATCTTTTCAGGAGCCTTTGAGGCTTTGGTGGTTAAAAATAAGATGTATGTACAATTGTACATAATTATCAATAGAAAGCTTGACCATCACCCGGGCCAGGGCAGAATTTTGTCACTACTGACACTGCGTTGTATATTCATCTGAAAAGACTGAATACACAGATCTATACATGCAACTGTTACATTATTGTCACCGTGACCTGTTTGATGGGCCTAAAAGTTCAAAGTGGGTTGGTGCTGTATCCAACAACCACTCACAGCCTGAAAGACAAAATTATGCTTCAAAATTTGACGATGGGATAGGAAGCCATTGTTTGACTTCAAAGTTTAACACTGATTTAGCTGGCTTTGGCTGAAGGTAATTATATTTGCCGACTCGCATTACACATTGTTTTATTCACACTACATAATCGTTATAGACACAGAGTGGTCTTTTCTTACAGTTTGAACAGGGCTAGTCATACATTACAGACGGGCATGGAATTAGATCTTGATACACAAACTGAATCTAGCATAATGGAGTATAATTAATCTAACACTTTCAGATATAAATGTAGGTAGCTCCAGTTCCATTTTTCAATTTTCACCAAACTTGAATCACAAGTTACACAACGATCAGGAATCATATTTGTCAGTAGCAGCATAGGAATCCTGATGTATTGTAATCTGTTACCATGGTAACTACAGCTTATCATATTTTTTTTCTTTTTTGCAGCGTTAGAACTGAATCATGGGACAATAATCAGCCAAAGCACACATTAGAAATATCACCTGCTGAGTCTACTGGGGGACAAGCTCTATGCCCCAAGATAGTCTGATGTACCAAGATGGGCATGAAACTTGCAGCTGTTTCTTGTTCAATGTGCAATACATGCAAGCCACTATTATAGGGACAACCTTCAATGATCAGAACAACAGTGGTCACTTAATGCTGACAGTGAAGACGGTACTATATGTATATTGTAGCAAAGCATCTGATGCATGTACACTTAATGTACCGCTATATGTGAGGCATACACTGCCTTGCACAATTTTTTAACAGGGATTGTAGATTAAAAGTACATAGTTGTCCCTGTCTTCAGGACCAGTCCATTGAGAGACCACCAGTCCTGAAAGGGCACCTTTTCAGCCCAATTCATTGGATTTAATTTGTGTTTCCAACCAGAAACCACCAGCCATTCATCATACTTTGCCTTATACATACATTTCATGTTAGTTTTTGCCATTTATGGTTTTTAGCACTGCTGACTTGTCCGTACGCAGACTTTATGCCATCCATTTGCATATATGTTAACTTTTTACATTTTCCACCTCTCAAAAACGGTTTTTGGAATGCTTTTTAAGTTTCATTTTACACATGAAGGTGCACCAGGTCAGCCTCTACCAAGTGTACAAACAAGATGAGGAGCCAACATTTTTTCTATTTTTCACGGATTGTTGAATAATTTTTGGGACCAAAAAAATCAGAAGTTTATTTACTTAAGAACCACGTGCCCAATTTGTTTGATGCTGCATGTAGGGTCTTCAGGGGTCACTTAGTTTTCATTTTGGCTAGCATGTGGTCATACTCTTTTTTTGCTACTATTTAATGAAGTTTTGTGTGTTAAAGCTTTTTTTCAGCTTCTTGTCTAAAAATATGCACAGAACTCTTTGAAATTTTGCTAGACATTTTTTTGGCACAAGTACGTGTAGATTTAACAATACTGTGAGGGTACATTAACTTTTAATGAAACTGTGGCATGTTAAAGCTTTGGAATTTGTCAGTGAGCTTTGTTATAGTCAACTGTGGAAAGATTGTGTCCTGCTCTTGCCATGTGGCATTATGTAATCCAGCCTGCTTACATCAGATGGAGGAAGTTAACAATTTTAAGTGCTTAAGAACAATATCATTTAGACCATAATGATGTTAACACTGTGCAAGCATGGAACATGCGTATGGCTGATAAGTATCAAGACTGAAGTTACCAGCTGAGTTGAGTCTGTCATGCAAGCCCAAGGCTCAGCCACTTTTTTTTTCGATTTTGTCATCAAGGCAGGTATGATACAGTATTTCATTTGCCCCTATATCCAAAGTCTGTATATCCAAAGTCTGGTTGTAAAAGCAGAATGCCCGGTTACCTACCCCAAAGGCAAGTGATTCGAAATTCTCATGTCGAGGTGGAATATATCATTGTCCTGGTATAAGGTGGTTGCCACTAAATGATGAATAAATGGTCAATAAATGATGAAACTTCTTGTTGTATTTTAGGTAAAATACACTGTTTCCAAAGATCTGTTTACAGTATAAATGAAGTCAGATGTTGTGCAGGAAAGAATACACCACTTGTGTATTTTGCTGTCTCTGGCATACCCTACTCTGGCGGAAATCCACAACAGTTTTATTAGTTCAAAATCATGTGTGCCTCACATTTACTATCATCTTGATGAGAAATATCAAAAAAAAAAAAAAAAAAAAAAAAAAACGATGTGGAGAAGTAAAGATAGCAGTTATTTTGCAGTCTTGTAGCTTGTTCCAACTGGATTTTATGATCTGAAAATAGAGGGAATTTGTGGGATCTGCCAGAGTGAATGAACAAAAAGTAAGAATACTTAATAAATAGCATAAATGGCTACGAGCAAACCAAAGGAAGACTTATCACTCAACTAGTAGCCTGAATGGCTGTCAGCAAAAGAAAGAAAAACTAAATGTCCATGATTCTTAAACACAAGCAACCATTATAATATCTTGCCATGGCAAGCACTTGGTTACACTAGGCGGCACCGTAAATTTACTTTTTTTTCATTATGTTTTTATTTTCGTTTGGTGACACCAGTTTTAATTGCAAGGAAAAGGATATGTCATTGAAATTGAAAGTTGTTTCAAATTATCACTCATGATGAATAAAAAATTGAGATCCCCGTGCAGCGTATCAACAGATCCACGACTATGTACAAATTTCACAAATTAGCTGTGGTGCTCAATATCAAATGCAGCTTTGTACATGAATGCAAATGTTGCATGAGGGCATTTTAGAAAATAATGCAGTTAACTGCTGACTAAACAACGGATTGGTGCACCCATAGCAGGTGGACTTCAATGTAACAGGACTCAAAAGATGCCCTTCACAGCACTTCATCTAGTAGGACCGCGAGTCATTTTTCAACTGGCAGTGTACAGATTGCGGAGTAGCAAGGTAGTCTTAGGCACACCATTGGAGTCTGTTAAGTAGGAAAACTTGATATGAGATGGCAAATGCTGAACGATGGGGTAATATACAGTTGTACCTGCTGTATGTGGCCACCCCTTCTGCCAAGACAAAGTGGCCTGTCACCACAGGTAAATTTTACAAAGAAATTGACTCCTATGTCCGAGCCTAGTGACCACAAAAAGCAATTCGGCTGCTCACAGGAGTGGTTGCATACAGCAGGTACCATGAATGTTTTCAGTTTGCATTAAACTACCTTATGCATATACAATGTACATGCACAGAACATGCAGAAGTGTTTTGCAAATTGTTCAACTTACACGATGCATTTAGTGTAATACTGTACATGCACTATATATATATATATATATATATATATATATATATATATATATATATATATATATATATATATATATATATATATATATTCTTAACATCAGATCAATAAAAGAACCAAACAAGCAACAAACTTATTCAGTACTTCAATTTTTTCTGTGAAAAAACAAAACAAAACAAAACGGTGCTTCTACTTTTTCATAGGGATGCAGGTCTACTGGGAAAGAATGAAGTAAATTTATCCCTCTTGGTTATTTATCAGGGATCTCAGTCTCTTCTTGAAAGATGACGGAGAGGGGGCAGACACAACATATAATTCTGGAAGAGAATTCCATTGATCCATTTTATGAAAAAAGTATTTGAACGTGTCAGTCCTAATAGGAGTAACATGCCTCTTAGCAAGGTTGAGTGGTGACTGTCCTCTTATTGATAGAGTGTGAAAACTTTCTCTATGCGTGCATACGGGTATTCAATTTTAAAAATGATGAAAATGTTGAATCAACACTTCCAAAATCCACTTCAATCTGTGGATTTTTTTTAATGAACCCTTGCTGTTTTCATTGCACCATTGCAAAAAAAATCCACTGAAGCTTAGGCCTAATATACGGTCAATGAATAAAACAATCACTCAGGGAAGTGCATACAGATTATGGCTCCAGGCCAGACGATTATCTTGTATTGACCAAGAGTAAACAGGTATAAAAATTCCAAACGTTTTAGAAACAAAATATTGCATTCCTTTGTATTTTAATATATCATGTAAAACGTACACGGCTTCTAGTCTACCAAGTTTCTCCACTGCCGTGCTCACGCGTCGACGTCTGGACTCGGGAGTCAACTTTGTGGCAAAAGCACCACGACCTCTCTTGGGTTCCAGGACACTGGCCAACTGCTCATGGGTTGGCTGTGCCTGTGGCTGTATTGAGGGCATAGCACCAGGAATAATGTCAATGTGGTATCGAAACCCAGCATCCTTCATCATACCACCAACAAACATAGAGTCTTCAAAATATATAGCACATAGCACGCTTTAAATTACAATCGGAGGCGTCTTTCCAGTCGACCGCAAACCTGTTCCATGCCGCTCGGAGGCTAGGCCTTCGTCCCGTCTTGTTGGTGTTACCACACCACATTACCACAGAGCGATGGGCCATAGCAGTGACAAAAATAATAAGCTAGGTCTAAAAGATGAATTTGGTGCCAAAACCGATATTTCGCGCATAAAATTTAGAGATAATCTAAAATTTTGAGTCGAGACAAAAATGTGTGTCCTATCACGAAATGGCCGCGACTGCCCAGGTCGAATGCCAGATTCACAAACGTGTTCCCGCTGTGACCTCACCAAAGTGGATCTTCCCTATTGAAATTTTCTCGGACATCCTCGGTGGCGCTGTGTTTGAAAGCACCAAAAAACCCATTACACATATTGTTTGTAACAAATGTACCTCATTATTGTTATTTTCATATTTGATCTTACGTCTGGGGCAACAAAAACGTTGTTTGCAGCATGTTTATATTTTCCGAGATCTGCCCTTTAAAGTCTATCACAAAAATAGATGAGTTTAACTTTGAACTAGTTAACTATCCTTACCCGGACAGTAATATTTCAGAAACTTTTGGATATAATACGTTTTTGTCACAGATTTTGAGATTTGGTCGTATTTGTTCTAAATTTCAGGACTTTGCATCTAGAACCAAATTTAATTACAGTAAACTTGAGTCCAGAGGATTCAAAGATGTACTTTTGATCAAACATTTCTACAAATTTTGCTGTAAATATCCCGAGATGGTTAGAAAGTTTGGCTACAATAATTTTAGAGATTTTAGACTTGCCTGTTTTGCTACTTAATTTTATCTTTTGGCATAATTCTGTTTTAATGTTCACCTTTCAGACATTTTAGGCTAGCTTGTTTTCTGTTAGGTCAAACCCCCAGGGGCTATAGGTAGCAAGCAGCTTCTGACGACAGTTACAAGCTTGCCTAATAGTGCTTGATATCTGGTTAAGAAATATTGTATTTTCATTTTGAATTCTCTTGACTTAAATACAAATGACTTTCATTCTTTTCTGACTTGCCCTATAATTTAGCTGTTCATATCCACAGATTATTAGAGAGTTTGGCTACAATAATTTACAGTTTTTAGACCTGTCTGTTTTGCTACTTAACTTTATCTTTAGACATCATTCTGTTTTAATGTTCACCTTTCAGACATTTTAGGTTAGCTTGTTTTCTGTTAGGTCAAACCCCCATGGGCTATAGGTAGCAAGCAAAACTATGGTGAAGAAAATATAGGTACATTACGACTTTAGTAGCCGTCGGCATACGCTACAACGCTGATACGGATGTTTGAGATGTGCTTTGGACAAATCGAATGACATTACCTGCATAAAATGAAGTGAAACCGTCCGATGATATTTGAATCATGCAGAAATAAAACTTGACATTGTTCTGTAATCGTTTACTGGGAAATGAATAGAGATATTATCAAAGACAAAAATAAACCACAGTTATAGAGTTGCTTGTATGTTTCTTTCTCGTATTGTGTGTGTGTTTTTAAGAGACAGAAATAGAAGCAAGCTCAGAAATTAAATAAAAACTGTACATATTTGAAAAAAAAAATGTCTTTAGGTAACTCCATATTAAGTACTATATTTCTACAACACTTAGACTATTTAAGCTGTTTTTTCTTGGTACGTTCTTATCCTAAAGGCTAAACTTTTGAAGGGTATTCGTCTGGGACCAGGGACCCAAAGGAGTCTCAAATTGTTCACTAAAGATCCGAATATAACAGCTATAGAAGTCATTTTTCAGTGTTTTTCTCCACATTATTTGTGAAACTGTTTTTTTTTTCGCCAAAAAATATGTGTATTATATTTTTTTTTCGAAACTACGTCAAACTCAGATGATCGAACGACTACGTACTTTTCTCTTGAAACAATCAATCATGTTGGTCCAGACATTGCTTTTCTATCAAGGTATGCAGAGTTTTCATTAACATATTTAAATTAGTAAAGAGTTCAATACCCGTGGATAAATACGTACCCAGGAATTTCCAGTAACGATGTGTTTCGCTGGAAATTTGCTTCAACGTTCACAAATCTCCGCTTAATGTTCAGGAGAATGAAAGTGAATGCGTATTGGCCTTACGGTGCATTAAACAACATCTGGAATTATTGTAATTAGTATCGTTTGTCAAATTATTGGCCATATTAAACTGACAAGAGATTGTAAATCAAGCGCTAAGTCCAGAAAAATAACTACCGATAACTTCAATTATACACATGAATAGAATGACACGTATGTTATGATGTCTTTTGTTACAGATGGCCACAAGTGTAAAGTCGCAGAAATGTGAAAATTTATTGGATAACATTGTGATGGTACATTTTCCTGCAATTTCCGAGAAGCTCAATTTCATAACAAAAAAAAAAAAAAAAAAAAAAAAAAAATTACATACACACACACAAACACACACACAAACACACACACACAATATATATATATATACATATATATATATATATATATATATATATATATATATATATATATATATATATATATATATATATATATATATATATATATATATATATATATAATAAGTATAACTATGGAGGGATGCTCAGCTGCCTGAAATATGCTGTGTCTATGAATGCAATGTTTACTGGCCCATATGTGGTTTTGTGCTCACCAATAGTCAATAGATCAATTAATACCTAGATGCAAGCCACCGTGTCAGCTTGGCCTTTCACTGTCCTGCAAGTCAAAATTCACAGCGTCAAAAACACCACAAATGCCTGCACGTGAACAGTCAGCTTAAAAAGCCGCAAAATCTCCCGAAATCTATATATGTGATAAATGTATTTGTTGGATCATCATCTCCATCTCAAAAATCAGAAGAAGATGCAATGATTAATTCTAAACGGCCAATTACACATTATTACATATATGCATGGTATTGCCATGTATACTGGCGGATAAAAAGATGCCACCCTTTGATTTAAGATTAGCCACTGTAATAATGCTTTTATACAGAAAATATGGGTGCTAAGTGTTACATTATGCAACATCAACAGGACAGCTTAGGGTGTGGCTGAGCAGTCATGCAAACACAAGATACCCGGAAAACAATGAAACAACAGCCAGAAAGGTGCAAGGCGTGTGTCTGGTATTGGGGTGGATGTGGACTTTATAGGTGGGCAATCAGACCGCTGGGATCAATTTGAATCCACAATCACACTGCACACGGGTCTCTCACAACTGTCCGAATTTAACAGGGGCAGAAGCATTGGGATGTTGGAAGCTGGCCTTTCTCAGCATGAGGGGGCCAGGATAATGGGGTGCTCCCGGCCATCAGTACAAAAGGCATGGAGCTGTTACCAAGAACCCAGGGGAATGCAAGGAGAAGGCTGGTGTTTCTTTGCACCGAAAGGTATCTTCAGCAGTAGCTCCAGGCCTGCAACATCAAAGCATCATTGTCTACCATTAACAAAAGAGCAGTTTCAACCAAAGTGAGGGCATACTGCCCTGCATTTGCATCCATTTTAGTCCTGTACACAAGACACGGCGAGCACAGTGGTGTGAGAAACATGAAGCAGAGACCAAAGGTCAATGGGACAGCGTGATGTGGTCAGATGAGCCACAATTCTACTTGGATTTATACTACAGAGGAAAAAGAGTTTCAGGAATGCCTTCCAAGAAGTTCCTGGAAGTAAGTATAGTTGAACATGACTGCTATAGAGGAGGCAGTGTTATGGTGTGGAGGGGGCGGGGGTCACTTACAGCAACAGGGAAAGCAGCTCTTATCAGTGGAAACTGGAAAATAGCAGCCCAGTACTACGGAGGATGAGATCCTGCCCGCAGCTGACGAATGGATCCAACACTATACAGGTCCACTGTTACGACCGGATAACCCACGACTACAGACTGCTCGAGTCAGCATGCAGTATCTACAACTACACAATATCCAATTCTTGCCATGTTCAGTCCATTCCCACCAGACTTTTCACTCATAGAGCATGTGCTGGATGTGCTTAGCCATTTAACCAGGGATGAAAATGACTAACCTGCAGCGACCCTGGACCAACTGGTACAGAGGTTCACAAAGCAGTGGTATTGAATTCCCCAGGCTGAGAGTACCAAACTGACAAGAAGCATGTCAAGATGGATCCAAACTTGCTTTCAGAAGAGTGATGGTCACACCAGCCACTATTGACGTATAAAGCCTCCTAACAACAACAAAAACAATAACAACAACCAAAAAATTCCTTTTCAGGACCACCAGCTAATCCCGAAAAAGATGT
>OZ026618.1:54486680-54509180 GCA_964020975.1 Hermodice carunculata | reverse complement strand
TACGTTTTTCAAAGCGACATTGGCAAAAGTTCACCATCAAGATTGATGTTATTCTGTGCGTTGAGCATGTGCGATGAAGCCGGGCAGAAAATATGTAAGATTAATCTTGTCTCTGTTTTTGAATAAGGATATTGTGACAACCTATTTGATAGCCAATGATTATGGCAATGAACGGTGACACAACCCAGCATTTATGACGGTTGCTTTAGATATCTGATGACGGTCCGCATAAGAAATGTCCCCTTACAAATTGATGAAGCCTTTCATATTGTTAGTTTCCCATAATTTCAACGACAAATTCATTTCCTACAGGTTGACCTGTTTTACAAACTTCATAGACATGATAGGGGGACGCGAGATGTGACACATAGGCGGACACAGGAATGTACTGTGATGCATAGTAAGATTATAGCCGTACCGTTTACATGATATTCAAAAAGACATTTACAGCATGAAGAGAAAATATCTAAGACCTACGTATGTGGGTAATTTCAGAGCAAAATATTCAAAACTCTAGCCTATGAGGATTTTTGGCCGATGTTTTACATTCACTCTTAGAAGTCAAACGTACATGCAATAGGTTACTGGGCAGTTGTATTTTTATGATGTGAACATACTGGAATTTGAGGGAAAGAAGAAATCCTGGTACTTCGTTTTTGCACGAATAAGAAAACACTTGCAGTTTCGACTAATAATTTGGACATTTGTCTTTCGGCAGTGTGGACATTAAATACTACATCATAATCGCATATCCTGCAAATTTACAGCAGAACAGGAAAGCGTCCGATCTCTTACTTATATCGTATAATATGTCCCATTTTTGAAGCGATCGTTCATGTATGTATAACATCAATGGAAAGCTTTTACTGTTGTTTGATTTCTTTGATTGTGCTACTAAGAAACCATTCAGTTGATTGTAAAAGGAAACTTTATGTCAGACTATATTTGAGTTGGAGTTGGCAGATTTCATTAAGGGGATGGTATGGCCTGATTAGATAAATTTTGACCAGAAGACATATACAATTAACTGTGCCAGAAACAACTCCTACGGATATTACTGCCTTAGTTAGTAGAACAAAAAATAATTAGTTTGCGGATAAAAAAAGTATGCACATTTTCTTGCCAAAGTTGATCTTGTGTGCAACTGTAAATCCAATCAGTTGCTCAGTAACGAGTACATGCCTTCTGCAGGATGAACAGCAATTGATGGTTGTATTCCTGAATGAACAGCAATACGAATAGAACCAATTATGTATAGTATTAATGTTTATGCTTAACTCACAGAGAACTACCGTCCTTCAAAATGGATTTGGACAAACAAACAGCCACTGTTATTCAGTGTCCATTTGGGATGATATATTTCAAAGGCTACCTGCGATGCTTTACCCTATTGTTGTGCAATTAACGATGCCACTCATGTTGTTGTCTTTCACATACACCAGAATTTGCCTGACGCTTTGGAAAAGTTTACAGGAGGCCTCAAATCTATCACAGACATGCCCGAGGTAAGTATGTGTGATCACAATTCCTATTACATTTGAAGCCCGTTTGGGAAATATATATTTGTGTAGCCATGCTACTGTGCAGAAAGCAGCTTTCAAAAAACATGATTATCCTACACACCACAAGGATTGTATCACATAATTATTGATTTGTGTATGTTTGTAATTTTGACCTCTACTTTCGAGCCCTGAAATGCGACGTGTTTCAGTCTTTATCAAATTTGTTTACTAATGGGAATACCGTCAATTTCTCGTTTTCTAGAGAATTGTTGAAATTACGCAAAAGCAGGTAAGAAAGCATACGTAGCATTGTTACTCGATTGGCACAAAGGTACATGCATGCGCTTCTTAATTTTAAAATATTTTCACTTCAATCTTGACGGGTATACTCTCCGAAACTAGGTATCTTGGTCACTCGTATGCATTTTATATCGGCTAAAATCACGGATACGCCTAGGACTGTTTCATTAGTACCAATATCTCAAGGAACATCTGTTCACCTACGTTCACCGTTTGCTTCGAGGCGTTGTTCAACATGACGGTTCTCAGTTCAAGTTCAGACTTATTCTGGTGCGAATTTTCTGTCTGAGCTAAACATCGGCTGTTCACACGGTTGTCTTAATACTGTGTATCTTTACTTTATTTTGCACCCACCCACCCAAATAAAAAGCAAAAAAAAAAAAAAAAAAAAAAAAAAAAAAAAAAAAAAAAAAAAAAAAAAAAAACAACCCCCCCCCCCAAAAAAAACACACTCTCCGAAAAGAATACCTCCTCCAAGAAAAAAAAGGGACGGTTTTTGATCATAGCATCAATATGCTGCTTCTAATGTGGGAGACAATATATCACTCAGGCTGAGTTGTAAAAAAAGCAAGAAAAAATGTGAATCATCAATTGAATGTGACCTTTTTTGTAACCGAAACCCCACATTTTGTACTTTTGAAACTCACTTACCTGTGCTGAATAAGCTGATTTCCAGTCTCCAGAAGAGGACATAGGAATATGTGTCTATATGCTCTTTTTGAAGACAAAAGTCAAAGTCTTTTCTTATCGCCGCATATATTTTTTCCTTGAAATGCACTGCAATGCAATAATAAAAAAAAAAAAAAAAAAAAGAAAAAAAAAAAAAAAAAAAAGAAAATGCCCAATAATATGAGTATAGAGTATGATTTACGATTCTCCCCTAGTAATTGACGTAAGCAATCAAAATGGTCTAATTTTTCTTTCAGATTGGGGCAAAATGTAAAATAATACATACTAAAGTGGCTGGATGATCTGCAAATGAACAATGGATTTGTTTCGAAGTAATTGAAATACATGCAGGTCTTCTAAATACCAGTGTTCTGGAGACAAAAGGTATTAAGTATGAACCTTGTTTACAATCGTTGCCCTGGCCTAAAGGATAATTGCCTTCTGAAACAACACTGAAAAGGAAAAAGTTGTTTATATTATCGGGACACAGCATGATATACTGAACAACTCATTTTACTTTCAGCAGCATAGACTCTGGAAAACAGCGACAGTACTGCCATCCAAAAGGCACCTTGGCGATAAGGGGGCGAATAAAGGTAGGCCAAGGGTGGATTTAACACACACACACACACACACACACACACACACACACACACACACACACGCACACATAAAATAATAAAATAAAATGGAATTGTCTGGGACGTATAGCCTATCTTGGTTGATATTTGTGACGTACGTGTTACAAGCAGGTAACTTTGCACATTTATACTCTTGCATATGCTCTTTATTCTATGGGCAAGAAACTGCTGGCACCGGCGTGATCACAATAACGTGTGTCCACGGCAGACTAAAATTCAATATCTAGTATAAGATGAAAAGTCTGCAGTGACATTTGAAAATTTGCATAATGTTGCGGACTGACAATGGGCATTTAGACAAAAGTGTGACCTGTATTAGCTTAATGTTAACACGAGGTGACGGTATCTTATGGGTCGATAGTTTTCATCAATATAAGATACTGTGATACAGTATCAAAAACTTGACCAAACACAATATCTCAAAGCGTTTTTATTTATTTTGTAATACAGATAATAATTGTGGACTATTCACACACACACACACACACACACACACACACACATAAACATAAATACAAACACACACATATAGATAGATAGATAGATAGATAGATAGATAGATAGATAGATAGATACATCGAAAGATAGATAGATAGATAGATAGATAGATAGATAGATAGATAGATAGATAGATAGATAGATAGATAGATTGATTGATTGATTGATTGATTGATTGATTGATTGATTGATTGATTGATATAGTTATTGGTCTTTTTTGTAGGTTATAAAAATGATGATACTGGTTGTTTTAATATTTTTTGTCTGTTGGGCGCCTGCACTAATATTCAACTTTCTTCGAGATTCGCTGCTCATTATGCTGCCAGATCTACGTGGAAAATATGGAATTGCGTTTAACCTGTACATGTTGGGACTTGCAAACAGCTGTATAAATCCATATATATATCCTCTCTGTTCAAGGTATATATGTACCATTTTCCATGTTCATTGTTAAAGCTTTTAGCATTTGCGATATGTAGACCACTCATTCTTCCATACTGAGACCTGGAGCTGTTACTTAATAAAGTGTATGTAACTGTGGACTTTGGTATCAGCCATTTCATAAGGCTTCCTTGCTGCAAAAATATCTATTTTGGAGAAAAATTAGCAATATTTAGGCTCTTTTTTCTGTATATGTGACAGCATATGTGACAGCACACCTGGCAAGATATCTAGCAAAACAGTGAATTGTTATGGGTATGGGACACGTTTATATAGTACAGATTACACATTGTATTGACTTTCAGATAAGTGTTGAAAGATCATATTGAATATATAAGGGATCTGAAGGGCTGTGTGTGCCTATTTTTAAATATAGGCACACATAGGGTGTGCCTATATTTCTTTAATTCCATACTTGTAGCAACTATTCCTTGAAGTTTCTAAAAGCAGGATGGATTTGTTAATTTGTTAAAAAGTGAGAACTATCTTTTTTTCATTATTATTTCAATCAGATAATAAAGAGATGACTGAGTTAGACCAGTGTGTTCATGGTGATGTAGGTAGAGTGGCAGTTCTGCTACAACTCCGACATATGGAATTAAAAAAAGTTAGCTGACACAGGCGTCTTTGACCTGACAACCACAACCGGACTGAGAGAAAATTCAATCATGAAATTTACAAACATCTGTCGCATATTTGCCCCACGAAGTTAAAGTAAAGGTCAAAATTGGACGCTGTGCATGTTCTAGTGGTTTTATAGTCTCCTTCAATGATAACTTGTATTATTACGATAGTTGGGATACACGAAAATTACGCATAATTATTGACAGTAAGGTGACCTTGAAATGACCTTGGTCGAAAAAGGGCCAAGTTAAAAAAAACAAAACAAAAACAAAAAAAAAAAAAAAAAAAAAAAAAAAAAAAAAAAAAAAAAAAACTTTCAGCTATTTTTCGCCGTTAAAGTCGCAAAAAAGTCAGATTTTCAGAAAAACTCTTTTGAATGTTTAGAAAAGAAATCGAATTTGGACCAAAACTGAGGAAAAAAAATTACAAAATATATGCTGTTTCATTTACTCCAATGTTTTTGCTAGGCAACGCCGTGAGAATAAAAAATTGTACATCTTGCAGCTTGGGTCAAAGCAGTACATGCATTTTAAAAATTCAGCACGATATTTCAAATTTAAGTGGAGTTATGCCCATTTGTATCAACTTCCGGTTCAGCCAAGGAGGCGGTCGTCTTAGATTTGGACAATGAAAAACGAAATTCTGTTTTTAAATTGACCTAAATTACTGAAATTGATTTTTTTCTTTAACTTTTCTTTCTCCAGAAAAAATCTGCTTTTTAAAGTGCAGGCATGATCAACTGTTTCAAAACTTATGACATTTTGAAACATGACGTTTTTGTATACAATTATCAAAATTGCTTAATTTTGAGTTATAGAGCTGCATGTTTTCTGAAATATCCAGAGATTCCAAACGTATCAATTACCGGCATCATTTTGATAGTAGATATGCATATGTAGGAGTAAATTTGGCCAGATATAAGAACATATGTTATGTTTCATACTTCAAAGTCATGTTAAGGTCAAATGACGGTGAAAGTTTAATTCCGAGTGCATATCCCACCCACATGACTATATTCATGCAGACACTGCATTTGGCTGCAAAGCAATCTGCGCAGGAGTTTCGGTGTACCGGAGGTCCCACTTTGGTGCATTTGGCCTGATTGTGTCTATATCAATAATAATATATCAGCCAAGAAGCTGCTTTATATTATCAGTTATGACCTAAAACCTAGAGGAGTACGATGAAATAGCATAGGTAAGGTAAAGCAACAGGATTTTTAATATGGATGGCCAAGTGACTTTTAAGGGTGAACAGGTCCGAGGACACAGGACACATTTGAGTAAAGGTTCGCACAAAATATCAATATGCAAATTTATCCTACAGATTTTCCGTAAGTAAGTAGTGAACCGTGACTCCAAAATGGGTTGTAAATAGTTCGTATGTGGTTCACGTCAGTCACCGATGTTTCTCGTGTGTCTCCTAGCTGTGCTCTTATTGCTCATATAGGGACCAGAAACATGAAACATATTAAAAAAGGGAAAGAAAAAAAGACAAAAAAAAACACACCCAAAAAAACCAAACACCACCCCCCCCCCAAAAAAAAAAAGGAAGAAAACTCTCCAAAAAGGGAGGATCCACTGTGAATGGCTGTCGACATTTACACCAACCAGCTTACAGGAATCTGTAATTCAGCAACAATGCTAGCAAGCTATTGGATTCCCCCTCATAAAGTTAAGTCATTGAACATTCTTATTCTTTGATTATATGAGAATTTCTCAACTGAAAATGATCAGTCAAATAGTTCATGCATTGACAAATATATATTTAAAATATGTCTTCAAATAATGCTTCCATAAACTAAACAACCTAAACCACTTCAAAAGCACACTACAAGCAATAACATAACGGTTTTACAGCCTTATTGGCGGACATATAAAGCTACAATAGCTTTTTTTGTTCTCTACCAAGGGATTATTGTTGGCGGGAAACTAAGGAGAGAACACAGATTAGGAGTGATTTTACCCACCAACAATGCTAAGATTCATTACATATCTTTATTTTCTTGACAACAATTTCTAAATCCTGCCTCACCATATACTTTCCCTTCGTATATATCGATGCCTTGCTTACGAGATCTCGAAAGGAATCAACGTACATACTCTTTGGTTCGTGCCAGTTATACTGGTTTCTACAGTATTATAGGCACACACCAACGAGTATAGTCCCTATTCAATATTAACTATCCTGCCCAAGTACCGTTTCCGCCCAGGGCAACGTTCATGTACTGTTTGTTCGCCTTCAAACATTGATAAACCAATGATGTTAAGGCTTAAAACTATTATTTCATATAAAGCACATTGCAAGTTATGATGTTATTTTGGTTTAATTTCTTCCCATGAACAAGTTTTATTAATTCATTCATGTCTAGCTTTATTACCATACATTCCAGTCTCGCTTTTAGGTGAAATATTGGAAACTCTTAGTCGTGAAAATATCGGCATTTTAACAATTTTCAATTAAACGTACGTATTTTATTATTTTATATTTTTCTACATTTTCTGTAAAAATCCAGCTCATTGAATTACAAATATTTGAATAAACGTGCTGTTTGTTTGTAAGTACTTTAAAAACTGCTTAAAGATTACTGCCAAGATCCACTTACACGAATTTCAAATATCTAAATGAACCAGCGCCTTATTTTGACACATAAGTGAACGTTCAAAACCTCACTGTTACTTTTATCGATTTATTATGTATTGAAATTTCTCTTTATTATTGATAAGACATTACATGGTTTATATTGAACTTCCAGATATTTATTTGCGTTGCAGGAAATTTAAAACCCTGTACATAAATATTCTTCACTGCGGTCGGAAGAGAGAGAAACCGCAGTCACCTTTGGCAAAAGGATCGACTGGTAAATCCGCTGCAACAATAGAGACGGCATCATAAAGTTTTACGGAAAAGTTATGTCTTGTGGAAGTAAGATATTCCAGGGATTTTAGCCAACTTTTCATATACTAACCACTAGCGCAAAACATACAAATTCACAGATGCCTACATATCATGGTCATGGACATATCAATGGGAGGAATATATATATATATATATATATATATATATATATATATATTCCAGGGATTTTAGCCAACTTTTCATATACTAACCACTAGCGCAAAACATACAAATTCACAGATGCCTACATATCATGGTCATGGACATATCAATGGGAGGAATATATATATATATATATATATATATATATATATATATATATATATATATATATATATATATATATATATACATACATACATACATTAAGATGATGTGACGCTATTTCAATGGACGGTAACGGGTATGAAGATGTCTGGTATATATTTGAGTACTACCAGGTGTGCAAACTGAATCTTGTGGTAAATAAGGGTGCCATTGAAGGGGCCGCTCCTTTGTGTAATAACCCTCATGGTCAATAAATGGCAACTGGACATGTGAGTTTAATGCTGTCTTATAGATTAATTTTACTAATAAATTCGAGTATAGAACGCTAATCGAAAACTAATGCTGTCTTATAGATTAATTTTACTAATAAATTCGAGTATAGAACGCTAATCGAAAACTCAATTATCTGTCCCGAAAAGCTGTTTTTAGCTTTTCTTGCCAGGATGGAAAGGTGTGCTGGAGCAGTAACCAAAAAAAAAAAAAAAAAAAAAAAAAACAGAACAAAACAAGCAAACAAAAAAAAAAAAAAAAGAAAAAAAAAAAAAACAAGTTGAAAGAGTCCAAAGGTCACAGATGCCTCCCGCCTGCCATTGCCCCAATCATTATTGGAAAGAGTAACATGTAATTGGTGTAAGACTTTAAACATATTGTGGAATCTTCAGATGGATAATAATTATACGTATATAACTTACACAACGTTTGTGGGGTCAAAATCGGAATTTTGTATTTTTATGACAATATAACATTACCCATTATATGTTAACCAGTCTCAACTTCAATTACTGTTGTTGTTCCTCATTTCTCAAATAACTGATAGCTAAAATTTCATGTTTTCGCCTATGCATTCCTAAGCACACAACCAGCACTTGGGATGGAAAACTGTTGACTAGATTTGTACACTTTAACTTCACGTTCAATCAGTTAAAGTACATTTGTGTTTAATATACTGGGCAATACACTGTTTACAGATGATAAATTACCTTAGTAGGAGATGATGTGTACTGTTCTAAAAACACTATATGTAGTACTGCGGTGGAATATGTATGTTGATAGCCAGTAGATTCTGGACAGAAGAACGTATTTCATGATGAATACTTGGTCAAGTGTAAACCCAATGGTGTAAGTAGGACACTATAGGGACTGAATATAATGGTCCAGATTGGTCGATAATTTGTTTTAGTTGTTGATATTGTTGCAAAGTTAACTGACGAAAAATAAACAGGAGTCAATTAATCACAGAGGCAAAAAAAGACGAAAAAAAAAAAAAACAAAACAAAAAAAAAAAAAACAAAACAAAAACAAAAAAACAAAAAATAAAAACACCCCTCCCCCACCCCCCAAAAAAGACAAAAAACATACAGGTGCACATTTCAATATATCAATTATTATTCTATCAGCTTCCATAGATGTATGTAGAAACTATTTGAGATACGCGGACACAAATCTGACAAGACTTACGTCGAATCAAGATTTACTTTAATCTAAGGTTGATTAAAGTAGGATAATGGATCCAAGAGGCAAACAAAGCCCCAGATGCACATTTTTATAAGTTGATTTCTGTTCCCACCAAGTTTTATAGGTGCACCTCAAATATCTATTGAGATACATGTGACACAGATGTGAGAAGTCTAATATCCAATCAAGATTTCCCCTTTCTATGGTTATTATACACAAGATAATAAAAGAGAGAAATAAAACTCCGAGTATGCGTACATACCTTCATATCTTGATAGACGTTTTCGCAAACTTTCGTGGTTACACCACAAAAACTTTTTTGAGATACACGTGACAAAAATGTGACAAATGTAACGTCTAATTCAGGTTTTGCCTAAGTTAATTAATGATTAATAATTGATGGATGATAATCCGATAGAAGTGTGCAATTGCACATTCTCATATATTGATATATGTTTCCACAACGTTTCATGCTTGTACCTCAAGTGCCTGTTTGAATACGCGTGACAAGTGTGATAATTTTAATGTCGGACTGGCGGACAAGAATATGCTTATATGGCCCCCGCCGGGTGCAGGGGGGGGGGGGGGGCGCATGAAAATAGAAATGTTCTGTGAGATGATGACCAAAAGGCATGAAATAGGTGTCTGGTGTCAGGATGCTAATGAGCTCTATAAGGAATCATTGGCAATATAGGGCTCAATGCGAATCCACAATACCATGGCGCACAAGACACTCACATGTCTTTGAATTTTCACAGGTCCGAATCTTGAGCATGTTGGAGGCTGGTCTTTTTCAGCGGGACGTTGACAGTAGAGTGGGATGGCGTTGATTGCTTTTTTTTTTTTTTTTTAATTGTTTTAATTTTTTTATTTTTTTTATCCGCCGTGGTTATAATACTTGTGAACAGGGTCAATGATTATTCCAGGTTGAAATTCTAAAACGGGTCCCTCGAGTAAGTGAAATGTCCCGCAACTCCCCACCAGTGGCCTCGTTACACACTCACACTCAACCACCCACCAGCTCTCATTCAAGAAATTGCTGTACAAGGGATACCGTTTTTCTTGCTTCGAATTTCTGCTTTTATCAGGTCTCCACTCTGTAAGCTGAACAGGTGCTTTCCTTTCCAGTATTCAACTTCCGTAAAATATTGTGATGGCGCCTTTAAGTAAATGTGAAGGTCCTTATTCTATTACGTAAGCGTGTGCATTTTGCCACATTGAATCTTGTGTTTGAAATTGTTTGCACGTGTTTACTTGTTCCTACGCATATTTGCCAATATACATATATATGACAGACTCATGGTCAATGTAGAGCACACTAGGCTCGGGATGGATTCTGGTACTAACTGTTTTGATGAGCAAAAGCCATTGACCTCTGAGTCTTTCCATGATATAAGTAAGTGACGATAATTTCTATTTTTACGTATACTGTTGATGAATTTATGCCAGGAAACCAGGTGTAGCACCCTTATCAGTTTTTAGATCAAGGATTACGGTGTATAATTCACACACACACACACACACACACACACACACATCAAAGAAATCAAGCGAATTTAAAGACCCTACCTTTTTATTTATTTATTTATTTATTTATTTATTTATTTATTTATTTATTTATTTATTTATTTATTTATTTATTTATTTATCTATTTATTTATTTTTTATTTATTTACTTATTTATTTATTCATTTATTTTATTTATTTATTTATTTATTTATTTATTTATTTATTTATTTATTTATTTATTTATTTATTTATTTATCTATTTATTTATTTATTTACTTACCTACTTACCTATTTATTTATCTTTTTACTTTTATCAGTTTAGTTTTTTTTTCAAGATGAACGACTAGATGTTACAGATTTTAACCGAATGGAACGTATAACTAACACATTGGCTTCATTGGTAAAATTGGTAGTTCCTACAGTTACGGTAAAATACGAACAGGAAACCACCCTTCGTTTTTTTCTGTTGTTAATTTGGACATTGAAGGACCAAAGATCAAAATGATATATCAGCATATACTTTCCTAGATGCACATCTTGTAGCTTGTCGCTTTGTGTGTGTGTGTGTGTGTGTGTGTGTGTGTGTGTGTGTGTGTGTGTGTTATATTTGTACAACCAATGCCCATCTGTGCAAGGATGTGTCTAAGATAGAAGTAGAGGAAGTTAAATTTCGCAAATTTGGCAAACTTTTCACTTTATATAATCCTAAAGTAAGCCCATTCGAATGATATCGCGAAGTTGGTGGACGAAATCGTATGCTTTTGACGGATTTCAAAGCGCTTGAATTAAGTGCAATATATAAATCCTGTGTATGGCATGCTATTTAATCCTAATAGACCCAGGAAGAATAATTGATTTGTGGCTGCTAAAGTGCTTGTCTTTTGTTAAAACAGCCCGATATCTGGAAGCGTTTAGGAACGAATATTTGTCTTTACAAATACAAGTCTCACATAAAACTTCGGTATGTCCTTTTTGGTGTGGGTTCATTCAGTGAGTAATCGTTCAGATAATACTTTGAATGGTGCAAGAATCATACTACGTTTGTTGTACTATTCTATATTTTCCATATTAGGTGTATATATTTTATATAAAAACAGCCTCGATTTCAGGTATATATGTAATATAGTACGAGGTCAATGCACATATACGTGTATGTGTGAGGCTATGTATGTATGTATGTATGTATGTATGTATGTACGTGTGTATGTATGTATGTATGTATGTATGTATATATATATATATATATATATATATATATATATATATATATATATATATATATATATATATATATATATATATATATATATATATATATACTGCTGGGTATCGAGTTGAATAGCGAAAGCGTAAAATATCACGCATTTGTTTACAGCAAATAAGGTTTGTGTACATTAGGTAACATGGTCCTGATATGGTTTCCCATTGTTCAAATTGGATCAAAAGAAATAGATACCATGTCACATGGTCCAAAAGCCTAACGAAGTTATTGTAGCATGGTATTGGGAAAAGCCAAGCAGAGTTAAACACATGGACAGTGAAAGAAAGCAGCATTGTTGTTATACCTGTATAGCTTGAAAGTAAGATGGCAAACATTTGCTAAGGGCACAAACTATTGTGACCAAACAATTTTCGGTTGAAGAAAATTACACTGATATATATATATATATATATATATATATATATATATATATATATATATATATATATATACATATATGTATATATATACACACACATATAGAAGGGCAGGCAGACCGACAGACAGACAGATAGACAGACAGACAGACAGACAGACAGACAGACAGACAGACAGACAGACAGACAGACAGACAGATAGATAGATAGATAGATAGATAGATAGATAGATAGATAGATAGATAGATGTTCTGCACCCTTTCTTGCCATTGATTTACTTTGATCAGATAAACACAACACCAATTTAACTGACAAATTTTAAGTAAATGACACTCTGGTATATGTACATGTATTTTGTTCCCAAGGAAATAAGCTTGCAACACTTGGGCCAAGATCCTTTCGAAATAGGCCATATGGTTCCGTTAACTCCGGTTGCAAATCAGTTTTATTTAACGTTTTCGGGGCCCACTGCCCCTTAAGTTGAACTGCTTGTCACGTTTGAATACCATCACCAAGTTAATGCCAAATCTGGTGCATGCTTTAATTTGTTTGTTCCCAAATACGTCTAGTATAATACAACGATCTATGAAAAAAAAAAAAAAAAACAAAAAAAAAAAAAAAACTACTCATGGAGCTGTAACTTCAGAAGTCCAGCATGTGTCAAGGTTTTTTTTTAATCTTACATCAAGGGCGTGAGGCCAACTTATTGTTGAAAGCGGAGTTTGCATATTAATAACATAAAATACAGCTTCAATAAATTGCAACCAAATGTCACGGAATAACTTTATACCAATCTTGACTTCGCTTTGTGAACGTTCTGATTTGTATCGTGGTTTAATTTGATACAGCCATTACAAATAAAGAAACATGGAATAGATCCTTGATCAGAGAATGTGTATACATGCTGCAAACTCTGTTATTTCAAAGTACCGCTCGACAGTGGCCAACATTAAGGTTTGTTACATGACTCAAGTTAAAACCTCTGTTTGTACATAGGTTTTCCTGAGAGCGATAAAAAGAAAAAAAAAAAAAAAAATCCCTCAAAAAAAAAAAAAAAAAAACAAAACAAAACAAAACAAAACAAAACAAAACAACAAACAACCCCCCCCCCCCCCCACACACACAAACAAGACAGATTGGTATAGTATTTAGTTGTTATCCGAAAAAGTGATATACTGTACCGATAATTAAAAGATACCTTGCACAATATCAAAATGCAAATATCACACTCTTATGGCCTAAAATGAATATTTGTGGATATACCCTAAGTTTATGTGAAAAGTGCAATTACAACACCCCGATTGTTTATGAGAAGTGCTCTTTGTTTCTGTATATTTTTGCCCAAATCCAACTCTAATATATGCTGAAATCTTAGTTTCAACCAATTTACGCTACCTACGAAATGTGGACCTGGGTCTTCCAGATGGCAGACCCTGTACAAAGCTGGTTTGCATCTTTCCTTGCTTCAAGGTTGCTGTGGTGTATGTCATATGTCACGGCCCCTCCCATAGCAGATCTATGTGACGTAACTGGTAATACAGAATGCTTTATTTATGCATCACCTTACTGGAGAAAGCGCAATACCAAAGTGTCACATCCCCGGTATATGGCCGAGATACTGCGGAAAGCTAAAGAGCTCTGGCCCTTTCCTATGCTCGCCTCAATAATGCATACACAGGAAGTACCCATTAGGGTACCTTGACAAGACACTGCGAAATTTTCGGGAATGAACAAGAGGGGTAATAACGAGCTGGAGACGCAAGAGGAATATACCTTGGCGTTTCTACTCCATGGCAAGAATACATTGATACACATGATCAGTGACCATTACTTATCATGATCAATATCCACATTTAGTCCAATTTCGAATCAATCTAAATATTCCAAGTAAACATGAACATGGCTACATACATAAGTTCTGAGCATTCATGAAGCCATGCATCTGCCAATAACCCTAGGCAGAAAACATCTATAAAATAATAATGCCTCTAAAGAAAAATAGAACCAAACAACAATTTTAATGCCGTCAAAGAGACTAAAAACAAGTTCCGTGTAATCGAGATTCAACCATGGTCAAAATTGCTAGCCTTCAACATTGTCAAAAGGAAGGCTCGAAAAGTCGGGTTGTCAAATGCAGTTGTACAAAAGACCTGTAAAAGTAAATCTGCACCACATCCTTCACACTGTGGTATGAATATCCAGAAGAAAAAAAAAAGCATCAATAAAGAGTACAAATGAAAAAAAAAAAAAAAAAAAAAAAAAAAAGAAAAAAATCAGAAAAATAAAATAAAAATATGCAACTCTCTCTTTACAATTGGAAGTTAGTTAGCAAGTCATGCTTTTATACTAACACATTAGGTGTATATGATACATTCCAGGCATAATTAAAATGACACGTCAGATGTATATGCGTACAGCTGTACAAAATGTTAAAGAATTAATAACTTGATTACATTGGCTCCAAAATCATAAAAAGGTATATTGATGACATTGCTTTGGTAAATGTGCAAAATTGTAATGAAATTTTCAAAAAAACTTAACCAAATGATATCCTCCTGGAAGGTAACAATCTAGATGATGTCTAAAATGTGTTCCTGTGTTTGAATATACGGATTTTAAATGACAGGCCTGGCATTACAGTCCATCACAAAATTGATGAGTGTAACTTTGAGTTTGTCAATTATCCTTTCCCTGACAGTGATATTTCAGATTTGGTTGAACTAGTTCTAAATTTCAGAACTTTGCATCCAGAATCAAATTTATTAACAAAAAACTTGAATCAACAAGGTTCAAGCATGTATCTGTGATCAAATGCTTCTACAATTTTTGTTGTGAATATGCAGAAATTGTTAGAAAATCTGGTTTCAATAATTAGAAAGATCTCAGACTTGCCTGTTATGCTATTTAATTTTACCTTCCAGCATCATCATGTTTTAATATTCACATTCCTGACATTTTAGGCTAACATATATGTGTATATTTACTAAATGTGAAACAATTCCTTAATTTTGCTATTCCACTGCAGGGCTGGGAGTCAGTCATAGGCGGTCGTCAGCAATTGGCGAGACTTTGGTAGTATTTACTCGACTGTCAAAATCTGAGTCATTCTTTTGGAACATTAATTACAGGACCGCGAGTCAGTCATATGCTGTCCCAAGCTCTTTACCAAAAATTGGCAAGATTTACTCAATTATTACATATTTTGTTCATTATTTTGAAGCATAAACTAATGGTGTACAACTAAATAAATCTTGATTTTTTTTCGAGACTTTCACAGTAGGGAGTAAGTGTTATCACAGAATTTGTTTTACATTTCTGGCACCGGGTGTCTATTGTTACAGTACTTGTTAAGAATTCCCCAAGTATATACAGGTGTCTTGCTGTAACAGTTTATTTTGTAATCATTGACAATATAACCCCAGCTTGTTTCGACCTCATTTGCAAATATACAAGTGGTTGGACTAATGTGTACTATCCAGCTATAAAGAGTACATTTTAGGTCAGGGGTAAGTCCCCTTATTCTTATCTGAACCTTTTCTATACTGTTTTTACTGTAATTATGTATGATTTGATAGGTATTCTGCAATTAGATTGAAACTCTGCATTTATAAGCAAAACTTCACTTACTTAGCTAATCCATCATTTGCCAAGTTCATATTCATTCATTATAATGTAGGTGGTCCTAACTGAATATTCAGTTTAGACAAAGAGCCGCTACTCAGAGAGACTTGTGCTGGTACAGACGTCGAAACGTGTTGTGAGTAATTAACCGCTGAAGACCCTTAAATTTATTTGGGCTAATACAACCTCTGTCAAAATTCTATAGAGGAACGTGCCAATATGGGCAATAATATTTCAATATGTATATAGGTTGGACAGTGAGAGGTTAGCTTATGGAAAGTAAAATGTTTGGACTGCTGCATACGGTAATGACTACTACGAAGACACAATTGCAGTAAATCATTGACAATAGTGCACACATACAGCTACTTCTAAATGCATTGGTGGACATGATGAAGAGCGTGATTTTTCCATCAATACACGATTCTCTAAATCAGATATTTTATAGTTGGAAGAGGTGAAGGCAAGTTCTGGTTTGTGACTGTCAAACTGGGCATAACAGGTAAAAATAGATTCAGCAAGCTGCACGTGAAAATCTGTTGACAACTTTACACAGCCGGGCTGCACATAATTTCCATCTATCGTTGAAAGCAGATTGCAAGTGATTCTGTCAACTAACAACTCTTCAGTGCATAGCTTTGCTGAGGTATTATTATACTTCGCAGCAAAAGTAAAGCAGCAACTCACCTTACTTTGCTCATAATAGTGCAAAGTATTAATCTTACCACAAAGCTTTAGCATTGCGACATAGACTTCAATGTCAGAATCTCAAAGATAATGCATCATACCTGAATGAGCACAGGACATAATCATGAACAGCTGCATTGTTTCCACTGTGCTCCAAAAAAATGTCAGTTATCAGTTCTGCCCACACCTTGATATGGCAAATATTTCTGAAGTGTTCTCAGTACCACGTGGCACTTCTTCCCGCCGATATGGCGGTGCGAATCCAACAGCTCATCGATTTCTATAGATTCCTTATGTTTTGGGCAATGTCAAGGCAAGGACCTCTACACTAGTGAGCTGGACATCTCAATAATGTTGAGGTCTAGACTGTCAGCAGGCCATTCCATGTGCACACTCTACTCGTGGTCTTAGTGGTAATCTGTAACAAATCTGCCTCTGTGTGGTGGGTCATTTTCCTCTTGTAGCAAGAATCCATTTCTGACTGATGCCAGTCCAAATGACACGGTTATAGGTTCCAGGATGGCATCTTTGCACTTAATGATGTCATGGTCCCTATGTAATCTCCTTGGAGGACGTATGATTCAAAGATATTGCTCCCCAGACCAGGACAAACAACGAAAACGATGATGGTGGTAAACATGCCAGCGATCAAACCTTGTCTTCTTTGCATGCCACACTCGTTTTTGCCCATCTTTGAATGTGAGGTAAAAGTGTGACTTGTCAATGAAACAAAAATTTTGCCTTTAGTTAGTGCTCCAGCAGGATCTCTGTTGTTGACACCAGTCCACCTGTGTTTCCCTGTTGCAGTCTACAGTCATTGGAAATACAGCTGGGCGACATGGATCCTTGTATGCAGAACGCCATCACGGCCGCACTGTATCACAACAGACATTGCGCCCTGCAGCTTGCCAAAGGAGGAGACACCCCTCTCTAGATGTAGAAATGGCTGATTTTCTGCAAAGTTCCCAAGGATTGTGTCATCCTCCTCACCAGTGACCATATGTCTGCCAAATCTTTTTCTGTTCCCTATGTCTCCAGTTTCTTGTTGTTTCTTCAGCAGTCTGCAAACAATGAACCTGTGGACACCAAATTCATGAGCGGCCCTTGTCTGTGTCCAATTTGCTGGGTCGCATAGAGCCAGAATGTCTTATTTATGACCGTCTGACGAATGCCTTTGATTAGCCATGCTGTACACTCGCGTGTGTGGCTTCTGATAAAATTTCTACCATACCCCATGCCTTATAAAGTCCACGTTTGGAGAGTTAAAAGGCAGTACCTTGTCCAGAAATGTAGTCAACGCACTCTAGTGACATAAGGGGAGACTTGAGACTGCTTATTACGTCATTCAGTGGGTTACTTTTTATGTTCTATTTCCTTTAGAGCTGTGTTGCTTGCCTTTTGCTGTTAAGTATATTTTGGCATCTAAATGTCCCTATACTTAAGGAGGCAGAGTGAAATACGATACTTCATTCATTGTTTTTGTAATAAAATGCTCTTTAATATAGAATACGTTTCGTGTTTTTGTTCATTGTATTTATCCGCTTATTCTTTGTGACTTGCTTATTCATGCTGTGAGATTAGCGAGAATGTATTTGAAAGCCCAAATGCCCAGGGTTGATTGTACAGAGGACAATGCTTCGCCGATAATAAACTAACAAGTAGGACGTCACCCTGCCTATTCTTTGATATTTATATTGATTTTAATAACAATGTAAAAAGCAAACGATTCCATTTTTTTTTTTGGTTTAAAAATCCCAATCAACCCTTCGTGAAAATGTTGCGGGCCATCAGGCTGTTCTCGCCTTTACGTTAATTCAAAAAAAAAAAATGCTAAGAAATACTGAAGTGATCTTATCTTCCAACACTATTTGGTTGTTTGGAAAATACACATGGTAACCCTACCCTCACCCCGGAAGAATCCCCCACCACCAAAAACAAACAAACAATAACAACAACGAAACAAGCAAACAAACAAACAAAATCCCAAGAATTTCTCTGATTAGCAAGCTCAGAAAACATGACAGGAGCCAAGTCGTTACTTGTGAAGTTATAAACTCTCTTTGGCCTTGTGGCATATTCCTCTAGTTGCAGTCATGGACGAATCTAATCCAAAAACCCGGGCAGTGTGAGTGTGGTTACCTCCTTCCATCAAAAAACACTTCAGGAAACTACTGTTAGGGTGGATGATCCACACACAGGCCTTGCATCAGCTCGTGCTGTATTTATACTTGTTCAGTGTATGTGCCAACTTATGTAGACCAGCCCAAGACATTTTGAGCACTGCGCGTGGCAATTCAAAAATACACAACGACAATGTTCATTGCGTCAATTCAATAATAAACACAGATAAGTATAAAGTGTGCTGAACATATATGAATTGTTGATTATTACAGCCAACATCACAGACTTCCTTATAAGCTGTTTTATTACACTTGTAAGCTTTATTCATGGAAAGATATTTTTAGTAATATAACGCTACATCGTGAAAAAAAAAAAAAACAGAAATGCAACGGGACGTTTTTAGAAGTACTACAAATGAGGACAGAAGTGTAAATACAGCTGTATTCATAACTATCTGGTCATAATTTTATTGAAAAAAAAAAAAAAAGAAAAAAAGAAAGAAAAAAAAAAAACAAATAAATCATGTGAACACTGTAGTGTTGGCACGACTTTTAAAAAGAGCCTATCCTTGAAGAATTTGGCTATGCAATTAATTGATGTGTTAATACTAAGGTGCATATGCTGCGCTAAAGACATGGTTGACAAGGAAGGCTTAAGAAAGGACAGATAGGAAGCGAAAGACAGTTGAGGAACGGACAGAGAAACAACGAAATATTGAAAGAAAGAAAGACACATGGCAAGAAAATAAGCAAACCTAAAAAACTTTATTGCAAAAAAGGTCTGTGTTGCCACACATGCATTACTCATACCCAGCTAGATCCACATTTTGAACGGCAGAAGGCAATGGTTAACACTCACAGTCGCGGTCAAGGTATATCTACTGTATGCATGATGTCGACATTGACATATTAGGAAAGACCGAAAAAACAAAAAAACAAAAATAAAAAACAAAACAAAACAAAACAAAAAAAAAAAAAAAAAAACAAAAACACACACACACACACACACACACACACACACACACAAAACATAGGGTGTATCAGGTATCACTCTCGCAAACCCACCTCTAAAGATTAACAGTTTGATGACTCAAATTACAACCCACAGATGACTACAAATCTCCAAATAGGTTTAGGCCGACATCTTAATGTTTAACGCTCAAGCTGGAATGACATGCTGTTTCATTACCATATGCAGCTGAACGCACTGTTATGCCTTTATGTGGAAACAATATAAGTTGTACCTTGCAATAATATGTAGTGTCCTATTATGTAATAAGGTCAGATACTTCGAATAATACTAACCTTGCACAACAGCTGGGCCAACATTGTGCATAAAAATACATAAATTGATTAACATGATAATGATAATGAGGATGAGGGTTTCTCCCGCATTCCTGGAATGAGTAAAAAAGTTTGTTTATATAATATGGGGGCTCACAGTTTGGAAGGGTTTTCATATTCAGTTCACAGCAATAAAAACTGGTAATTGTTTCGAAGTGCTCGAAATATATTGGCAACAACTGGGTTGCGACAGTTTAGTCTCGGATGGTTGACACTTATTGTATAATCACCAAGACCCATTTAAGTGTGAATAAAAAAATGACATATACTATCGTCCATACATTTGTAGACATGCTCCTTAGCATTGACCAAGAAAAAGAATAAATTGTGGATTGAATTTTTTTGAAATCAATAACCTAATTGTATACTTTTCGGTTTCTAGCCCATCGATTAATGACACAAAGACTCCCGCATTTCCTCTTTGGGCAGGATTTCTCCCGTTTTAGTACGAATTTATTTTATTATCTATTAATGCTTGTTACTTAGGGTAATACTTACCCAGCAAAACCATCATTTTTGCCTGTAAAATCGATGAGTAATATTTTTTTCAAGTAAAGGTTTCTTAAATATCCTATTGCAATTCACATTTTCAAAATAGTTTCTCGTGGGAGAGTAAGCCGCACTCTCAACATCGTCTGCTGTTTCATACGATGTGCTGTTTGATGTCTCCCACTTTCAAAAGGAATAAGAGGTTGAGTTTCTTCTTCTCTACATTGCAATATATGGGAGAAAGCTTGATCTTTTTATTGTCTCATGATAAATTCGTACTTTGAAACAAAAATATAATACCGTAAGGTGTATTGTTGATGTATTAAAATATAGGCTCGATATGAAATTCACCTTAATTGACCCTTGACTACAATTTGTCACAAGCAATGATGTGTGTTTGGACTTGGTCTGTTGATTTGTAACATCTCTGTACTAGTTTGAGAGTTGAGGCTGGGCTCAGTAAATTTTCTATTTTTAATTCATATCTTCATAGTAGAGGGTCGGTAGTGTGATTAACTGTGAGATACATTTTTGCATTTCACTGTAGAAAATGATACTTATTCCATCCATAATTTAAAACTATCATTGCATCGTAGATACTGGATGTTAAGAGAAGGCTTTGTCACGATAGGTTCGTTTATTGCGAAACATCACAAGTGTCAGACTGTCACAGGTGTTTTTAACGCACAAACGGGTAACCAAGAAAATAATCTGCTGTACTTATGATAATGGATCAATTTACAAAATTTCTTAAATCTAGCAGTAACCTGTTTTTCTCGTTCAAATAACAAAATATAGATAAATCACATTTTATACATATAATGCCACATGTAATCACCGGGAAGTATGTGCCAGGTATATTTTTTCATACACTGTATACGCATCCATGCGCAAAATGTGTATAAAAGAGCAGAAATGACAAGAATAATAATCACCCATCAACATGCTGCATGTTAATAACTATTTTTCTTTGTGCGTTTCCCATTGCAGCAATGCGACTGATGCCAAAGGTTCCAGGTTTGAGTGCTGCTCGTTCCGCACATAATGTGCATTTCTCATTTCAGATAGGCAACTGGTGTCAAAGGTTGCAGGTTCTAGTCCCGCTCGTTCCAAACATAAAATATATAATTTCGGTATTTCCTTAATGCCGGTGGTTTGAAGTCCCCGATTCTGGAAATAAATGCCAAATCAATAAATTTACCGTATAATCGCGTTGATAGAGCACTCTCGTAGAACATGCTCCATTGAACCGTTCTTTATGAAAGAATGGGGATTTGGTCGAGTGGATATGTGCGTTCCCCATTTCAGCCGGGCGACTGGTGTCAAAGGTTGCTGGCTTGAGTCCCGCTCGTTCCGAACATAAAATATTCCAATGTGTACCTTATTTTATTTATTTCAATTTTCCTTCACCAGTCAAGAAGCAGGGTTGCCATTTACGATATTTCTAAATAATTGTGGCATCTTCAATCGAATTTTACTATACAGGTACCTTGTTGAAATTATTAATCTGACCTATATTCATCCACAACCTCAACCTTTGTTATACCATCAGTAATAGGGAGCCAGATACTGATGGAGACGCATTGCCATCGGAACTACTGCTTTCATATGAACAAAAATTAGAAGTGCTCCTGTCTGCTTTGTATAAAATTTCTGCTATCTTAGTCTCCGCCAAATTTTGTTTAATATATCCTAACAACTATATAAGTTGCAGTCGCTTTTGCCCCAAAGTGAAATGTTCTTGTTTCTATTGGTTTGCCTAGAAAGTCTGCTCCCAATTAATTTCAACACTTCGGA
>OZ026618.1:54454180-54484180 GCA_964020975.1 Hermodice carunculata | reverse complement strand
GGCAGTATGTGCTTAAAATATAATCAATGAAGAATGAAACAAGTCTACGTGGTTTGGTGAATCAAGTTTGTTTTATCCAGTAGAGTGTATAAGCAGTTCAAAGACAATTAACCCTGCTGACCTTGAAAGTGAGCCGTGGTCATTTTGGTTACACGTTTGCAACAGAAACTTTTATGACGTTAGTTAACAGTACACATTTAGTGACGAGAGCTTAACAGGTTATCGCACAAGAAGTTACAGAAATTGAACCAGTTAAAGTTTTCCAGTTCTAGTCCACCTTGACCTTGACATATTTCGCAAAGGACTTTGCATGGAGGATTTACAGATGGACGGACGTATGAGTAAGGAGACACACAGACGCTTAAATACAGGCTACCCCATTCCCTAGGGTCTATAAGGGCCATGGGGGTGAAAAATGGTTGGTGTAAACATACATGGAGAGACAGACAGACAACCTGAAAACCAAGGGATCCTTCCGTTACTAGAGGGAGGGGGATAACAATATCAGGCATCAGTTCTCTCTCAGATCAAATCTAGTCGTTAAGCATCACGGAATGTTGACTTTTTTTTTTTTTTTTTTTTTTTTTACGATACGGCATATATGAGATACCTTAACAGAATTGAACTTTCCTTTTTTTGTGATATTTGTGTGATATATGCTTAATATATTAAACTACTATGTGCAACCTTCAAATTAGCTGATATGATTTGAACCTCTGAGCTCCACCCATGAAGATCTATTTTATACATTAGCACGCGAGCTAGCTACACCACCTTAGATTGGAAATCTTGGTCGCGGTCTCGCAACCGGCGCTATGAAAACAAGCTATTTTTCACAATTTCTTTTTACCCACCAGGGAACACCTGTAGAGCCACACTCATACACATATGTGAAAAGTAACAAAGACAAGTTCAATGTACTGTATTTTATGCATGGAAATCGTAAAAAATATTTGAAGTTCTAAATATAGGACTAGTCAGAACACCCATCAGATAAAGGACGCTTTCGATCATCTTGTCGAATGATTTGCTTGCTAGTGAGATGCGTTTGTAATAACTCTTACCTTGGAATAATATTTTATCGGATACTTTAGCAAATTTATTGAGCGTCCTTTGTGTCAAGACACCTCTAAGTGGATCGGTGGTCTCCATACGTTTGACCAGAAACAAATTGGCATCCCAGCTGCTCTCTGATTGGCTGAAAGTCCGTGTAGCCAATGAAGGAGCAGCTGGAATACCAGTGTGGGTTTCGTCACAATTATGGCCATCAAAACATCTTGATGGATACGAAAGGCACTGGCGGAATAATTGTCGACAGTTTCAACGATTTGTGGCAATGAACACAGGATAAAAACGCGAATGGATCAAAGAATACTTTCTGATGGACAATCGAAATCGGATGTCGTGTGGTTAATGCTGCAGCACGAACCCTATGAAGGATAGGATGCCCATTTAAATTTGGCGGTGGAATATCTGACTATTTGCCCAAAATGGTTTTTGAGGGACATTTGCGAATGATTAAACGCTTGTTACCAATGATATATGTGGATTTCAAGGGATTATCAGTGTGATATACCTGTCAAAAACAGTTTGGAATAACGTGGTTAGTTGCAGCTTGCTGATATGTACAAAGACGGAGAAATCATGTGAAACGTGAAGTGCAATAGTGGTTCAGAAATGAGCTTCTTTTCAAACCTTTCGGTGTAGAAGCTCAATATGACACCATGGTGGTTCTAGAACCTCCCTCCCTCATCTTATTAGCAGAAATGATTCAATGCACAGGAGAATATCCAATACTTCATTGCAGATAAGGCCCTATGTGGGCTATTGTACATTCAGATGTTTCAGGGTCACCCTCTCTGCCCCGCCACTCTATATTAAAACGAATGCTTGAATGCCTGAATTTTGCAAGCGCCTGTGATCTCAATGCGTACTTCCTCGGCACGAAATTTGTATAATAGAGCAAATTAAGATTGTAAAGTGATTCTTTCCCTGTATTTAAACGGATGATTAAAGGCTTCTGAATGAAACAGTGCATTATGATCAGCTGCGGTAGTTATATACTATTTGGTGAGATGACCCGTCAGTTAGTAGAGCTTCATGTATCAATTTTTCTTTCTTCATCCACAGTGACCATTGACGACTTCTCCAAGACTGTTGGTCACATGCTTTGCATATTGGTGCTAATCAACTTCAGCTGTGTTTCTTTTCTAAGTGCATTCAATGGAATAACATATATAAAAGTTGTATGGTCTAATTATTCATAAACCCCAGGGCTTCATGTGCAAAACCTAGGTCACAAAAACTCAGGGTTTTCTTGCACTAAACGTTGGGTTTCGTGATGAAGCAATCAGCACACGCAGTACTTACACTACCAGCTGTGCCTCTGGGTGGTGTTCATCAGCAACAGTTTACAAAGGGATGAACTGAAGAACAGATGGACATACAGACATAACTGATCACTTGAAGTCTGCTACCTTCTATTTGCAGGGCTAAAAAGTAAACAAGAAAAATAAAAAAATAAAAATAAATAATATAAAGAAAAACACCCCTCCCCCCCCCCAAAAAAAAACAATGCAACCTGTAAACAAATTTAACAGAGACCTACCACACAATCTACATTTGCACCAAACAAATGAGAAGAGAAAAAATCATAACATAGAAAAAACTAAATGGTGGGCAATTTTCATTAGCTATAAACTTGGTTCACTAATAAATCCAGTGCAATGAAACATTGTCACTTTCAAAAATACTGTAATAAAAATATAAAGTATTCCTTGAAGTTAGCAGTTACTAAAACAAACCTTTTCCTTATCAATATACACTGGTGCATTTTGTTTTATTTACTTTGCATTTTAATTTAACAGTTCACAATATTTGTAATCTTTCAATGTCCCTTTTTGTCCTAATTGTTTGATGCTTTAAATAATTGTTTTATTTGGATATCACTTGAACAAAGAATAAGAATGATATTTATCACTCTCATACACTGCATCTTTCTGATTTCCGTTGGTCTATGTTACGATGACTTATTTGTTGTTTTTTTGTTTTTTTTCTCTCTTGTCATTGCTAAATTACACTTAAATAAACAGTTTTTCCCATAGAAAGCTGATGCTATTTTACTTTTTCGCTCAATATGCATACACTGCATTTCTTGCCTGCAGTTTGGGTAACCATCTTAATTTATTTGTTAAACGATATATCATTATCAACCTATGAGTATTATTTCTGCGATAGTAACCAGACTTTTTTTATTCCCGTCTCATGAAAGAGCAACTCGTAAAAAAAAAAAAAAATGTTCTGTATGTGTCGAACTTGTGCAGCACGATTGAAGCTTTTGTATTGACCTACCTACGTTACAATTCGAGCCTTTTGTCGCAACAGATTAAACATTATCAACGTCTTCGTCGTCGTCGTCGTCGTCGTCGTCCTCCTCCTCCTCCTCCTCCTCCTCCTCCTCCTCCTCCTCCTCCTCCTCCTCCTCCTCCTCATCATCATCATTACCATGATGATGATGATGATGATGATGATGATGATGATTACTATTATTTTTATTATTAACTTAGCCTTGAATTGCCATTGTGTGTTGCAGGAAATATAGAGACTCATATGTAAATATTCTTCACTACGGCCCGCAAAAACGGAAACCACAACCTCGAGTGACATACCAGTCAGATATACCTGAGGCAAGAAAACAGACATTAACATTTTTAAGAGTTCCAAATAGCATCTATATGATCAATCACTGTTGTTCATACGAACGTATATTTCGGATGGGAATGTGTAAAAGGATATAATTAGTCAAGTCGATTAAAATATACCATAAAAACATATTGTATTGAATGGTGTGCTTAATTGCAGCGGAATCCCTTTGCTGGGGAGAAAACCGATTTTCCCCTGTTCTGAAGACGCAAGATTACCCTTGTACGAAAAGGAAAAATATGCATATATTTATTAATCTGACTAGAACTAACCCTTTTTACTGAAAAAAGAAAAAAAAAAATCCGATATTGACAATATTGGCTCGACAAGCCATTTCCTTGTCTGCTGTTATCGCTTGGTAACTGAAAACGCCAATGTGGCCTGGTATATTTTATAAGTTATCCAATGATGATTGGTTTTATCTTAATGTAATGGTCACCGATATTGAGTATTGTGCATCGCTGAAAACCGTTATATTGCGTTTTGGCTCTCACCTTTGGAGGTAAGGCAACGTTGGGCTTTTATTAACTCTATGACGAGTGCATCGTTTTTGAATATATACATTTGATCATATTGTCAAATAAATTTAACGTATATCATCAAATAAATTTGATACTATGTTTTAAATCAGTTCTTATCGGATCATATGGTTAAACCTATTTGACAACATGGCAAAATATGTGATTTAATAATAAACCATTTGAACATGGTTAAACCCTTTAAATCATTTTTGATCATATTGTTTGAAATATTTATTCATATGATTAAATACCTTTAAACATGATCAAATATTTAATTGATGTGATCATAGGTCAATATATCATATCTCTACATCTGAACACTAAAATAATATTGAAATGTTCCCGCATCCTTGTGTGTGTATACAGCACATATCGGATATCTGGTGCTGCTCACAAAGAGCATACGCATACCCTAGGAAGGCAAACAAAAGCCACATATACGTGTCACGTGATTGTTTAGTCAGAGTGTATAATATTTCCATCTGGCGCTTGAGTTCGCAGCTTCTTTGCACATCGACTGCGCGCAGACAAGTCCAAAGGGACAAAATGCTGCGACATGAAACATTTTATTTAAAATACATGAACCTCACCTGCATTGTCTAGAAGCAAGCAACACACCAACATGAGGTGATATTGTATAATATCACCTCATGTTGCGGTGATATTATTAGAAATATTATTGATACCACCCCCCCCCCCCCCCCACCGTGCTGCTGTTTTGTGCAGCATAACTATTTTGTATACTTGTATTTGACAAAGGGCGTGTGTCATCCAACTCACCCAGCGGTTGTAGACCAGCACACCGCTGATGTCTGCTTTTGCAAATCCTTGAAATCTCATGTTGAATCTTGCTAGAACATTCGAGATCAAATTACAGTTGTTGAATATTCTATGGGTCGCCCATACTTAGCATGTTTATGAATCTGTTTATGGCTGCCAGCAGCGTCCTGGTGTACCGTCAACAGGATACAAAGTGGCAATTGAAGTTTTATCAGTGTTTTCGTGAATGAATTGTTGTAAAAAGAAAGTGCTCTTTCAAAACATTTGGAACAGATCAGTATAGATACCCACATAAAAAAACACGAAGTGATGTAGTTACAAAGCTGATATTTATGGCCATTCAGCATCTGGTCACATTCGAATCTACATTTTGGCTATCACTGAGCCTAATAACATTGGCACATATTCTCACAAGTAACATGAGCAAGTCTCAACAAGTACTGGACATGACAGGTAAAGGTGTGGAATGGTCTAGTTTGCAACAATGCCAAAAACAAAGGGAGGGACAAATGACAAGAGGCAATGGACCCCAGCATAGCTCACTATCTGAACAGGGCATGGTCCCAGGCAGCAGTGATGATAACGTGGTCAGGACTCAGACTAGGCCTCACGGTAGGTTTATTTGACCCAGATACAAACCACAACTGCATTCACACATTTAAAATGCATTACGTAGCAAAGTATGGGTAGGGAACCCTCATTAAGACAATATTTTTGCCCTTATCATGGGGGCCACCCTGGTCGAAACTACTACTAATAGTGATGAAAATATGGCATAATCATACGCTAGGGCTATAAATTACGCGTTCTATGTTTGTGCCGTAAATAAAACAAAATATCAACAAAATTTGACACTCAGGAAGGTAATAAAGTGTTTTCAAATGATAACCTTATGAATTACTGGTTAACACATATATAGCAGTATGGAATAATGCAGGGTTCCATAAAATTTTCAAGATAAAAAGGCTTTGCAAACTTATCTATTGCTCGGAGACTGTAAGTCAGGAATTTATATCCAAAAGCGTAGCTCTCGATTAGCTTGTAGTTTCTGGCAAATAAAATCTAAAACAATTTTCAGCAAATCGGATATTGATGTACACATATATTTTAAGAAGGCCTGGCACTATAGGTAAAGGTATTCACATTAAAATGGGAAGGGAGATTTTCCACATTTACAGGCACTGTTTGATCTAAGACTTTCGCCTGTGTCATTGGGGTTTGCGCTCGGGTGCAAATAGTGCGGGTGAACGATGTGTTAGCCATGTGTCTTAAATGCATTATAAAACATCTTAGTTCAATTTTGCACTCAACGCTATGTTCTGTACTACCAAAATAAGTTAAAAAAAAAAAAAAAAAAAAAAGTGGGGCTCTTTGCTGAGGGGAAGTGCTGACACTTTGTAGTACTTTTTATTGCTGTGTATTCTAAATTGTTATCTTGACCATGTGTATGGTCCCAGGAGGAACTTAAGTTATTTTTTCTCAAGGTTCTGAAATGAGGCTTAATTGGACTCTCTGTAGCCATGTATTTAAACAACTGTTATAATGTTCATGAGATAGGAGTGAAAATGTTAAAAGCGTTCTCATATTTCATTCTGCTAAGTTCATATCTCCATTAATTATCCATTCTAAGGATGACTTTGTCAAGGTTAAAGGTTAATGCATGTAAGCCACGTCGAGAGCTTCTGTGCATTAATGCCACCAAGTATTCTTGCAAGGTTGCATTATTGATTATAAATTGAATTTAAGTGATAAACATGTGTTAAATGATGAACCACTTCTAACGTTTGAGAGTGTAACTTTGTAGATACAGTGGCATTTACAATTGCGTCGCATAGTTGTATTATTTTAGTTTATACATTACGCAAAAGGTGTAATTTGTATGAGTGAATTATTTTGAACATGAAATATGATTCATGTATGCTTAGATATTAGACAGTGTCATTACAATTTCCAAGCCATTGTCTTAATCAAACAAATCCACGTCAATTCCAAACAAAAGCAATGTTCCTTGTTATATATACCTGAAAAAGTACAAGTTGCATAACACTGTCTCAAGAAGGATCATCATCCATACAGGTCCACAAAGGGACACTAACACCAACATCAATCCATCCAAAAAAAACCCTAGGCCTAAAATGACTATCAACAAGAATCCAAACACTAAGAGTATTTCCAAAAGAAAAGTTTTTGAATGTGCAACTGTAGTGGTGAAAACTCAATACAGTGTCAGAATTTGCAAATGCATTGGTTCAATGCCAAATATCAGCCAGAAACAACTGAGATCAGGCCTTAAAATGCAAAACAGCAAACAAAAATTGCAAGAACGGTAGTCAAATTTCATTGCAATAGCCAAAACTTTCAAGCATGGTAGTCAAATTCCATCTACGGTTACCTGAAGCATGTTTCAAAGGACATTTAAATGTTCAAGAAAGCACAGAATCCCACAAGTCATCTAATAAGTCATTTATTATGGTAATAATTTAGAATTCAGAAATGTAGTATGCCATTGTAAGTCATCTGTAAGCCAGCTAAGCATAATGTGCATCTTATTCATGGTTCTGTAAAGTTCAAAAGGTCAAAATATAAGACACTTTTAACTTTTGTAATATTCTACCACAATTATCAGAGAAAGAGTCAGGTTTAATGTAAAGAAAGAGAGAGAGAGAGAGAGAGAGAGAGAGAGAGAGAGAGAGAGAGAGAGGGAGAGAGAGAGAGACAGAGAGAGACAGAGAGAGACAGAGAGAGATCATGTTGAAACCTCAAAAGGTAACTGCAAGTGCAGCTGTCTTCCATGTATAAAAGAGAGAAAAATGTCAAATATGTTTAAATTTACCCATTTATTGAAAGTAACCATGTATGAGCTGCACATTAAACCATTTTGAGGCAACCTGACATGATTGTAACAATAACAAACTGTACTCAGCAGAAAATTATAAAAACAAAATTATTCCCACTACATTTGGAACACTTACTACACTGCAATATGTGCAGTAAGAAACTGAATGTTCAAAATGTTAGCGAAACCCAAAATTGTTCTAATAAAAGAGAAGCGGACAACAGTTTTCTATGATAGTGATGAGACTAAACCGAATACCAGCTCACCTTTCTCAGATCCAGTATCATTTTCGAAATAATAAGATATTCTAGTGTTCATCGTCAGGTAATTCATCGATATTTTCCTAGGGGAAAAATGATTGAAATGCATGATAGATTCTCGTTCAGTATACATATTTTCCTTGAACATTTGTAGAATGGGCGATGTGGTCAAGGCTCTGTGCTAGTTTCAATTTATTGTGAGAAACTGTTTGGCCTCCATGGTCTCATGGGTTTTTTTGTTAAGGGTCAGTTTGCTAGTTTGACCTTTGTAATTGTCTGTGTGCCCTGGTCAAGGTGATTGCGTGCTTAGGGTCCATATTAGGTAATGTTTCTAGTTCTGTTGGGTGAGATTCCCTCATTTGGTAATACTAAAGGAATCACAGGTCAGGTGGATGCAGATTTTATTTGTGATTGGATTTTATATTTTCTTGCTGAACTTTAGGCTATATTTTAAAGTAGAGATTGGTATACTTGTCACCCCGTGGTCACACTCTGAAAAAGGGTGACATTGTTCAAGAGATGTAAAAATGTAGCAAAGTGGTACATATTGTTACTTCTACTGTTGTTTTTTTTTTAACCCAGTCGTGAAGGGTTCAATCGTGTTATTACGGCTATTGGTTAATTTACCTTTTTTGGTATTTTATCATTACAAATGTGGTTTCTTGTTGAAATAAGGTTGGGTCACTGGCTGTTGTTAAATATATTTTTCTAGCGTCGGTGAGAATGCCCATTGTCAGTGTAAGGCATTCACTTGTTGCAACCAAAGTCCTTGGGGAGCCAAAGTTTCGGTTAGCATTTTATTATTAAGTTTGAAATATTCAGTTGATAAATATGTGCGCTTTTCTAAAGTTTCTATATGTAGATTTCCATGGTGTATTAATAGTAAGTCACCTGTCGCTGAATAGGCTATAAAGACATGCAAATTCAGGCTCGTACTATTAGTTTACTTTGTATTCACGAGGAGGCGCTTTTAAAAGATCGGTATTATATTTGTGTTCTCAAGTGGTCTAGCTTAGTAAGATTTAACGCTGAAGTGTATATGTTTTCTTATTTGCGGAGCACTGAGCCTTGTAATAAATTTATGTTTAAGGTAAAAATGCATGACAAGGTATGTGTTTAAATAGAATTCTAGTGAAAGATAAATGTACTGTTGCACGTAAACGTTAGCTTGATGTATAAGATATAGAAATGTCTATGTATGTATGTAAACTAATTGTAGGTGTAAAATGTAAGTGATAGATCTAAATTAATGTCCGTATTGAAAATAAACATACCGATATATATATATATATAAATATATATATATATATATATATATATATATATATATATATATATATATATATATATATATATATATATATATATATCGGTGTAAATTAAAAGATCCATGGGCATGTAAGGTTATATGCGCTTATAAGGTTAGTGCAGCGATAAAATGTCCTATACTGGAGATTAGGTGTTTTCTTTGTTTTTTGTACCGATTATGTATTTTGTTTTTCAGTGTATGTCTCACGATGGCCATACAGTGTGTTCAAGCGTTTACGTGGTGTACTGCTCTGGATTCTATTTTTTGTGTGGCCGTCAAGAGTTAAAAAAAAAAAAAAAAAAAAAGAGACTTCCCTCCAGGGCATGGTGTAGCTTGTTAATTTGGTTATGTGGACAGTGTATAACGGTGGGAGGGGGCTGATAATTGACATCCATGACGAACAATTATGAAATGTAAATGGATGAGGGTATCTTCTACTTGACTTGGAACAGGTAACCAACTAATTGGCAGCGCGTTAAACCAGTTTTAAGGGATCCCAATCCTCCCACTATGGAAAACACCCACATTCATTTAGAGTACGGCTAAAACAAATTTAGCCCTTAAATTTTAAGTTAGGCTTATGGAAGGTAGTTATGTGACCATAGGTCATAGACATCATCCAAACAATGACTGGACAATATAAATGATAAGATTTCTTGAACTTTTTCTCTTGCTTTTATATTATATAATCTTATCATTTATATTTCAATCCTTGTTTGAAAGATGTCTTATCATTTATATTTCAATCCTTGTTTGAAAGATGTCTTTGAAATCATACCTTATGACTGGACAGTTAAGAATTTTAAGTCAGACTACTGTATTTTCATTAGAATTGCATAACATGTGAAAATTTGAATTTCAGCACCAAATCAAGGTCTCCACGTGGACACAACACAACCAGATTAGACACCGATATTATATTTATTACGAAACATGGTTAAATTTTCCCAAGTCCCTTTCTCGATTGAAAATGCAGCAGAATAGGTAGGTATAAAATGCGTTATAGAAATATGACTTACATCACATGAGTGAGCATTCGTTACATGTTGTCAATGTATCCAAAAGGATGAAAACATAGAATGCCTGTCTCGTTCAACATGATGCCTGAGAACTTAGATCGTCCTTGTATCATTTTATCTTTGTTGTAGTGAAATGTAATGGATTTTAGTGTTCTAGTATAGAAAATTCCATCAACTTCTAGGTAGAACAATCTAAGCCTAAACATTTCCATAGCAAACCATATTTATATCTGTTTTACTGTAACTGATTCAATACCTTGTTAATATATTCAGAGAAATTAACATTTTACATCTGTAGAACATATATTTATGCTTTAAAGTTAAGAAAAACGATTTTCAAACTTATTTTGGAAAAGCCCTGTTTAAGAGGCCAAATCTCTCATTTGAGACCCAAATGTCAAGTCCAGGAACGAATCATCTGAATTGTAACCTTCCACAGGGATATCGTTTGGGTATATTCTTTAGGAATTCTTGTGTTATATGTCATTTATTCTACAAGGCTATACCTTAGTTGTGTTACAACATAGAATTCTTGTTCATTTTGGGGCGGTTAGGTGGGGTGCGGTGGGCTGGCATAGTTTTGAAAAGGATTCTTTTCTAAAACTACTAGGCCAATAACTGTACATATGTCTCATATACACCTCTCTAACTCCTGGTTCTAGTTTGTTTTGCGTAAAAAGGCTACATGAAACCCTAGTGCTGATGTTTAGGGCACCTTTAACGACAAATGTTTAGTTTGGGTGTAATAACTGAATTACAAGTTGATATGGGAGTTTTAAATAGGGCAAAAGCGGTTTTCCACTATATGAACGATGGAGGTTAACGTTCACGCAACTGCCCAGGTCCAAAATAGTATTAGCCAATTTTGTGTAAGGGGCATTAAGCTTAAGCCTACTAAGGAGCATTAAGTTTGATCTCCGTAACAAATGAGGTTGCGTTTAAAATTGACACCTGCCTTAAGTCAGCCAAGTGTCAGAGCACTTCCAGTATTGTGCATCATAGAGTCACGCTTGGCATGTTGTATTATTACCAATCTTTTTTTCGTGGTATTTAGAGTCTTTACCTGCAAGCCTTGCCTTGTGATTTACAGGCGATCAAAATCCCACTTGAAAGATCTAAAACAACGTAACCAATTTGTTGCCAAGAAGATGTCCTCTAATGGAAAAGACATGCATCTCATATCGTGTGCGATTGTAATGATCCGACCATGCAAATCAATTTGAAATATTATGTGTATATATATATATATATATATATATATATATATATATATATATATACAAGATCAGCATTGGAGTGGCTAAAACAACAACAACAACAACAATAATAATAATAATAATAATAATAATAATAATAATAAAAATGAAATATATGATGATGATGATGATGATGATGATGATGATGATGATGATGGTGGTGGTGATGATGATGGTGATGATGATGATGATGATGATGATGATGATGATGATGATGAAGATGATGATGATGATGATGATGATGATGATGATACTTTATTAAGACCCCCGTTAAACGAGACAAGAATGTACATTACACAATAAAAATCACAATCAACCAAATAAAAATCTATACATACACCAATAATTATCACAAGGTAGCAGAACTTATAATCGTGTGAAATTTGGTTTCTCCCCTGGTCATGACCCGGTCAATACCAAAGAGGCTCTCACCAGCGGAAACACTCGGGAGAAAGGAGAATTAAAATTGATTGCAATTTGGCAGGCATTGCTGAGAGTCAGAGGCACCAGATGGCACATCTGAACCGCAGCGACACCTGCGACACCACTCGGAGCACCTCCTACCTAATACATTGAACTCAATAGACCGACTGCAGAAATTGAGTAAATGTTGATAACCAAAAAAGTCCGTGCTCCTGGTAATAATAATCAGAATGCTTTGGTTAAAAGAGCTGTCAACGAATGTTCCCCCGATCAGGGTTTTATGAAGGCATCATCAACTAATAATGGATTTAGAGTGTCCACTTCTCCATTTTAGGGATAAAATCTGTCCATATGGTTCCTGGGGCTATTGAAAGCCACAGTAAGAGGGGAATGTCTCATTTCAATAATAATTCGGTCTACCAAAGTTCCTTTAAATGTTACGTCCAAGATATTTGGACAAAAGAAAAATAGAAAGTTTCGTTGGGGGGAGTCAACTAGGATTATATGGTGAAATAGAGAAAAAGAGTTCGGTCATTTTTTATGTCACTCACTGAGCAAAGATGGAGGGCTTATAACATATAACTATGATGAGTGTGTTCACTCAAGCCTAAACAGTTCTTAGCAAGTAACTCTTGGAAACTGTTCAAGCAAAGACGATCGCCGCTAGTTAACGTAACACTGTCCATACCGTAGGTGAGAACTGGCATGCAAATGGTCCACCAGAAGAATGTTTTAACGTGGGTGTGTACGTCTGGCTAAGACATGCCAATATTTCTCAGGCTATGGAAAGCTTGTCGGAATTTTAGCATCCTTTTCTCGACATGACGAGAACCCTTGCATTTGCTATTATAAACACATTCCAAAACCTCAACTTCCGACACCGTTTCTATATATCCACCATAACGTTTCCATCGTGTCGTATCAGGGAATGGATTTGTGCCGTCTACTATACATTTAGATTTGTCTATACAAAAGTTAAATCTCCAGGTTCTTGCATATTTCACACAGATATTAATAATAATCTGTAGACCAGTAGTAGTAGTAAGGGTGATCAGGGTCAAATCATCGACATAAGCAAATGAATTAACTAAGTCCTCTCCTATTCTCACACCCTGCTGAAATGCCTTATATGTGCAAGCCCAGCAAAGCTATCCAATATTTGGTTTTGGTCTATATATCTAAAAAGTGAAACTGAGCCCCATTTAGTTTTCTGTGTGGTTCAGGGCTTATCACTTTCAATGGATAAATGGAGAGCCAACAATGGCTACAAACTGAAACTCTCCGACAGAAAGAATAAATTCAAGGACTTTTAATTTTTTCCCATTATTGCATATTGTTAAACATGTTTGATGTGCGTCGTATAAAGGAATCACTGCAAATGATCTAACCAAAAGTAAAAAGCTGAAAAAGTTGAGGATGAACTGTATATTTGGCACCTGGGCACGATGCCAAGTAGATAATTGTATTTTGTTTTCCAATGATTGAGAAAGCTTCCTTTGTGAAATAAAGCCCCTAAAATGACGTGTCAGGCGTGAACTTCAAATGAATTTTCTTGAATCAGCATTGTGTCCTACGTTGTGACTCCTGTTTGGCATTAAATATATGTTGCCATGCTTTAGTCCAGATGCCAGGTTACAACTGGGTCCATTAAGGGATCTACGCTCGTCACAACTGGGATAAAACTTCCATTTAATGTTGAAGGTGAGACATGCTTCACAGTGTAGTGAAGGCTATAGATCTGGTCGCTTGAACAGTTGCCAAAGAAATGGCTTCCCGCCATAAAAGCAACTGAGAAATTCGAAGGTATACATGCAAACTATATTACTTGCAGTGGGTTTGCTTCAGGTTGAGTCGATTCACAAAGGGATGAGGCTTGTCACCAGTTGCACGTTTAATGAATTATGGCCAATACTTGCAATCATTTTATACAATTTTACAGCATTGGCTGAAAGTCGACACCATGGAGTGGTGTGTGAAACAAGGCCAACCACAGTTACTCAGGCTTGCCATATTTTTGCGTTTGGTTGTGAAAACCAGGAATGAATCTTAGATGATAACGTCTGTGATGGTAAAAATGGAGCTGATTATGCTACATGCAATCACGTTTGCCTATATTCAAGTCGGCAAGAGATCTGTATGTTCTGAAACGCAAGGAGAAGAGCTGTAGAGGTTCTTATCTTTACTCTTGATGTCATAGTGATTGGTGTATACCTTTCTCGAGAGTGTGGAACAGAACACATGACTGTGTGGATGGCAGCGATGGAATTTGGCTGTCAACCATTTCCCGAGAAGCACCCCACCCGAACAAACACCCTAATCAAGTTCATCGTGTACACAGGAGAAGTACTCAGTTTATACATCGAATGGGCTAACAATGTGTGAGGTTGCAAATATGGTTCTATGTGCCATTCACACAGCGGGGCAGTGTTTTCTGAGGTATATGTATATATATATATATATATATATATATATATATATATATATATATATATATATATATATATATGTGTGTGTGTGTGTGTGTGTGTATGTGTGTGTGTGTGTGTGTGTATGTGTGTGCATGAGAATGCTAAAGGAGCTCAAAAGTATTACCAAAGTGGCAAACATTTGTCAGGTTGCTTTGATTATGAAGTTTATGGGATGTCCAAAAGCCAAAATTCATATTGTAACGCAATGAGACTACTAGGTAACTGCAAATGAAGTGGTATTTCCGGGCAAGAGGAACAAATATGTGAATGGTATAAATGTCCATAGTGCCTGTCCCGTACGTTTAGCGGCTGTGTTCTTTCACATGAGCTCTGTGATAAAGCAGTACAATGCATCAATTCCTTCGATGAAGATTATTGCTCTGTGATGCTCATGCAATCCCGCTGGCCTGCGTTTCTGAAAGTCATGCCATTGCTGTTCAGGAGTTACCAATTCGATTATATCCAGAATACCTGTCATGGTACATTCTGCCACCATCATGTACAGTCTGGTAAGCATATTGAGAACATGCGTAGTCTTCAAATCCCCACTTACGTTGATATTGCTTCAAACAATATGGCAAAGTTGTGCAGAAATAAATTTAGTCCATTTATGTATCTGATAGTGTTGTTTGTGAACAATGATATAATTAACTTCATCAACCGCCTTTCATTTCCCTCGTGTATAAGCCATTAAGCACTCCACAATAACTTTCTTGAGTGCATTATAGTCAGAAAGTCAGGGCTTAGGAGAAACCTTGACTTGGTGGATTTATTTTTTTTCCACACTTGATTCTACAACTTAAGATGTCATAAAAACATTAACTGGCGGGTAAATTGGCTTTACCTTTAAGCGTTTTCAAAACTCAAGATGGCGGCCAATAAGGCTGCCGGACATAGCTGCTAACAAGGATTTCCTATTTTTGGTAAACTCTTGACCAAATTTGGTAACGTTTTGGCTATAATACAAATTTTTGGTTGTTTTCCTAAGTAGGAGATTGGAAAGCCGTAAAACTGATTTAACACGCTGCCAATATGTTGGTAACCGTTTCCAAGTCAAGTAAAAGATACATTCATTCATTTAAATTTCATAACTGTTGGCCATGGATCCTTCTGACGATGAACGCTAGCGTGTCTATTTCGAAAATGATACTGGCTCTGATAAGGTTGAGCTGGTATTTGGTTTGGTCTCATCACTATCATTGAAAACTGTTGTCAGCTCCTTTTTCATTGGAACTATTTTGTATTTTGCTTATACTTGAACATTCAGGCATTTTATGCACATACTGCAGTGCAGTAAGTGTTCCAAATGTAGTGGGATTGATGTTGTGTTTATAATTGTCTGCTGAGTATAGATGTTTGTGATTGTGAAAATCATGTCAGGTTGGCTCAAAGTGTTTGATTTTCAGTGGATACATGGTTACTTTCAATAAATGGGTAAAGTTATACATATTTGTCTCTCTCTCTGTCGCTGCCCCTTTTGTTTATATAAATTATTAGCATCTTAATTGGCTGACTTGTTTATGAAAATTATTAAAAACTGTTACATGGAACACAGCTACACGTACAGTTACTTTTAGGGGTTTCCACATCATGTCTCTCTCTCTTTCTTTCTTTTCTTAAAACCTAACTCTCTCAATTAAGACTGTCTTACATTTTGACCTTTTGAACCTTATGGAACTGTTTTAGATGCATATTATGCTTGGCTGACTTGCAGAGGACTTACAATGACATACTACATTTTTTTGGAATTCTAAATTATTACCTTAATTAATGACTTATTAGATGACCTATGGGATTCTGTGCGTTCTTGAAAATTTAAATGTCCTTTTAAAAATACATCTAGAACCATAGTTGAACTGCTATGCTTAAAAGTTTTGGCTATTGTGATGGAATTTGACTACCGTTCTTGCAGTTTTTGACTGCTGTTTTGCGTTTGAGGCCTGATGTCACTTGTTTCTGGCTGATGTTTGACATTGAACCAGTGTACTTGCGAATTCAGACACTGTATTGAATTTGCACCACTATATGTGCACATTCAAAAACTTTTCTTTTGGATATACCATTAGTTTATCTCCTTTAAATCAACATCATGCCTTTAGCAACATATCTAAAACACATCGAATTGTATAATCAAGTTGTTTGGATTCTTGTTGATGGTCATTTTAGGCCTAGTGGGCTTTTTGGATGGATAGATGTTGGTGTTAGTGTCCCTTTGTGGACCTGTATGGATAGTGATCATTCTTGAGACGGTGTTTTGCAACTAGTACTTTGTAATGCAAAACTTTATTGATATGTTCAACAAAATTGGAACCTATGATTGCAAATTATGTGCTGTACTGTAGATTTTGGTTCCATTTCAATGATTATACGGTCCTATGTGCACATGAATGATGCAGCAGTTCAAGCCAATTTACTGAAACGCGCCTATGATTTTAAACTTTTTTTTTTTTTTTTTTGCATTCTTGTCATGTTGAAACTAGACATGACTTTTTCTTCCCTATGAATCTTTGGACGTACGTTTTTGGCCTTTTTTGGGCCCAGACGTACTATAAATTTATGAGATTCAGCTAAACACACCAAGAAACATTGCCTTTGGTCGGAATTGACTTGGATCTATTTCATTAAGATTCTGGTTTGGAAATGCTAATAACACTGTCTTATATCTCATTATACATGGATATATTTTCACATTTAAAATAATACACTCATACAAATTACTCATATTGCGTAATATATCAACTAGAATAACATTACTGTGCGACGCTATTGTGAACGCCACTGATTGTACAGAGTTACACTGTAATACGTTTGAAGTGGTTTATCACTTAACACATGTTTATCACTTAATTTCACTTTATAATCAATAATGCAACTTTGCAAGAATACATGGTGGCACTCCTGCACTCTCGACGTGGCTCACTTGCATTATCATGTTATGTTCTTGTTTAACCTGAATCCTTAACCTTAACAAAAGTCATTCCTGAATTGATAATTTATGCAGATTTGAACTTTGCACAATAATATGTGAACGGTTGTGACATTTTAACTTCTATCTCATGAACATTATCACATTTGTATAAATATATGGCTACAGAGTGTCCAATTAAGCCTCGTTTCAGAACATCGTGAGAAAATAACTACAAGTTCCTCCTGGGAACAAACATTATAGTGACGCTAACAATTTAGAATATGCAGGAATAAATTTAAAACCTGGAAAGTATCAACACTTCCAGCCAGCCAAGAACCCCAAGTTTTTTTGTTTTTTTTTTTATTTTATTTATTTTTTTTTTATTTATTTATTTTATTTTTTTAATTTGGCAGTACACAATATAACCATCCGATTTACAGCATAAAAATACCTGTGAATCGCAAAGAGCGTGGCATGTGTAAAAAGAAAGTGTCTGCAAGACTTAAGGTATATTCATTGATATTATTTGAAAGAGCCTTGAGCGCATAGTTGTACTAAGACGTGTTATAATGCTTTTTAAACCACATGACTAAGACAGGGTCAACCCACACTATTTCAACCAGAGCGCATACCCCAACACGGGCGATAGTTTTGGCAGCGTTGATGAAATGTCATTAACACCTCTTTACCAGTTGGCTCGATTACATATGACGGATTCACGCTGAAAGACTGATGATAGATTATTTAACAACTATTAACTGGCCAAATTACCCCCCCCCCCCCATATTTTTTTTTTTTTTTTTTTAATTATTACTTGCTTAGATATAGACTTCACAGGCTAAAGTTACAACTTATTTGTAATTCTGCTTTTAATACATTTTCACCTTATTTTACACCAAATCTCTCCCGGCAAAGAGATTTATCCTTTCAACTCTCCCTCACCTCCAATCAACACAATTTACAATTTATTCTTCGACTAGTTCCTGTAACCATCATAATAAGTTACATACAACCAAAACCCAATTTTAGAATTCAGGAAATGGACTTGCCCCTTCCTTTCTACTTCACTTAAGTCGATATATTGTATCTGCACAGGGTCATATATACGCTTTTGATGTGGTTCCAATACGACCGTCAGAATCAACATTTCAGAGAACTACTCGCATGGATTCATTTCCACAAAAGTCAAACACTTTCAATAAATGCAACTGTCAATAAATACCAGTACTTTCCCTATATGGAGTTAAAAAAAGTTGTCTCTCAGTCCTATTCCCCAGACAATAAACGTTAACAGTGCCTGCCGCCGCACAAAAGCTACAAAATCACTCGTACAGAGACAAACTACAACCTACACACAGCATTTTGTACTCCCTGACTCTCACAGAATCCATTCCTCAGGACGAGGAGAAAAAAAATCGGATCACCTGGTAAGCAATATTAAGCAGTTACCTACATACGCATTAAAAGTACCCTAATATAGTAGAAGAAAGAGCTACGTGAAAATTAGAGAAAGAACCAATGGTCAGACATCAGACCACACTTTGTAATACTTAACAGCGCCAAGTCTGGGGTCCAGCATGTAATTAATACAACCAACACTATAACCAACAGCTTAACTGACTAAATTTCCTTGGAAAGGGAATAAAAAAAACCCTGAACCTAACTCTGCAATTACAATGATGCACAGAAATTATTCACGTGGCGCACATACGTTTTTTTTTTTTTTACGTTCTTGTTCTTCTTTTTGGAAGTTTGAACAAATGAAAAAGAATAGGAAATGTCTATATTACCTGACGTCTCCGTATGTCCCTTTTAACAGCGTATGCAATGGATGCCTTACAGCAGGATTATCGAGGTTCAGAATGCTCTGGCCCATCAGTCTCGCCTTTATATACCCATAAACGACCTTCAAAAGTGACGTTGCACGCGCCAGCGAGACAAAGAGACAACAGAAGAAGTATTTTCCCCGAGAGGCTGCACTTAGGCATGGCCGGGCGAGAGAACAAGACAAGATGGTACAAAAATATAAAGGCAGCGGAGTTTTACCCATAAAATACCCTAGTTCCATTTCATTTCAAAGCAGCAGGAGAGAAAAACAGTTTGCACATATCAATAATTAATTTTAGCAACTGGCACTTGAGAAATAGATAAAGGGTATCGTCCCATGTATGTATTTATCCTTTTACCCAGGGCCTTTGACAATATAACTCATCAAATTTTGCTAAAAGAATGTGGTGTGATATTGTGATGTAAAGGTTACACCACTGAATAGGTATGGACGCTAGCTAACAAAGAGTAAGCAATACATTGAACATGATGAAACTGATTCAGATTATAACCTACTGGAGTCCCGTAAAGTTCAATTTCAGGTCCTTTTCTCACACATACATATGTGAATCATATAGCATGTGATGGTTGAAACTCAAACCATAATGCAAATGATGATTATGCTGTCAGTACCATTAATACTGAGCTTAAGGAAATGAACCATTGACTAGATCTCAATAAGCAACCTACTATGTTAACAAAACAAGTTTCATGAGTTTCTACAGGCACAAAAGAAACTTAGAACTCCGGATATTAAAATGAAAAGTATTTAAAACGAACGCATACTTAGTTTTCTGTACTTTGTAATCCATGTCAAATATTGAAGTTAAATATTTGAGCAAATAGTATATATTATAATCTATTCCGTTTCCGTCCGATATTCATGTCCATATCGGGTTCCGTACAGCAGTTCGTGTTTTTTACTTCACTTTTTTCTTTGGCTCATTCTGGCCTAGGAATCAGAGAATATACAGTCGCCCTCACTTTGGCTAGAACCGTTCGACTGTGCAGATCGTTGTTGCCCGTCGGGGCCCTCCTCGTTACCATGTACATAATTTGTATTATAAGTTCAGTTTATCATCGTCCCTGCACTATGTTAAAGTAAGTATACCGTCGAAATACGTCAGTTACCGATTTTGCGCGAATTATTTTTGCTTACCTAGATAATTTTTTACCTTGATAAAAAAATCTTGCTGTTTGACACGCCTGTGATACACACGTATCTTGGCTTGTAGGTTTGCGTTTCGCCTGCACTGTGATCAACTTTTGTTATGGGTTGATCAAGAGCACCAAGTTCCACTAATTTGTGTAAGTAGTAATCGTGACTATGGAGTTATGTATATTAGAGCTTTGTGACATATCTTTCTTGGTTCTTTGTCTGACAAATGTGCACGTGCTCGATAAAGAATTTCGTTTACAGCATAAATCCAAAGTTTTCCGGTATATGATGGTTCAAATCCTTGAATAAGTCTCACATATAGCTTATCATAAGTTATGGGAAGGTATATCTTAGTTTGAGAATTTGCAGTCGAGCTTTTCAATGTATTCGAAAGCCCGCGTAATTCGGTCACATGTTCCATAGTGTATGTAAGGTATTTTTTTCCGGTCAATAAGTACACGCAAAGCCATTTATCAGTTATCTTGTAATTTAGTTTCATTATAAGATTTTCTCACGCGTTTATCTTACGTAAATATGAGTTGGTCAAGTATCGATAGCGAGATCATTAATATGCAGTTCCAATTTTGATAAAAGTTATATTTGTACTTTTCATGCACGGCTTATCAGTGACTCTTGCGAACGGGATTAATGTATTGTTTTAGCCGCTAGATGGCGTTACCTGGTTATTTTTCACATGTATTTTTATATCGTACCTGGAGTCTAAAGTTTAACGTTAATGGTTCGTTGATAATGGCATATATATTACGTGGATTGTATATAAGACTGGAAGATAGGAAGCTTTGTAATTAATTTCTTTCTTTACAGTCATTGCATTCTGCATCCTGTTTGTCTTCTACGTGCTTTCCGTCGATCTTCTACGTGCATCTGTGCATCTGTGTCGTCCTGTAACCTGTCATCAACTGTGAATAATAATGCAATTGAACAAGCTGTCATATCGTTGTTCAGGATGTTAAACCCGTAGCAAAAGTAATTAACAATCCATACACATCTAAGTTTGAAGTTCAACATAAAAAGAAAGCAAAATTTCGCAGTACGATCTGAAAGTCTCAGGGACTTTGAACAAATTAACAAAAACAAAAAAACAAAAAAAAAAAAATGACTTATTGATCCAAATGTGAAACTATATAATTTCAATATTCCATCCCTTATAAATTACGATATTTTGCGTCAGGATACAAAAGATTTTGTTTGATAACCAAGCGAAAGTAAGTGATTAGAACAACAGCTTTCAGCAAATATAACACACATATAAAATCCATCATTGAAAAAGTTAAGACTGACAAAGGGTATTTTATCATATCGCCAAGCTTTAATTTCATTGCAAATATCTAGATCAAACACTTTCTGTGAATGTGGCAAATCTCCTTGTCCATTTTAATGCAAATATCTATACCTTTTGTACCAGGCCTTCTAAAAATATATGTGTACATCGATATCCGATTTGCTGAAAACTGTTTTAGATTTGATTTGCCAGAGACCATAAACTTATCAACAGGTGCACGTTTGGATATAAATTCCTTACTCACAGTCTCCAAGGAACAGGTAAGTTTGCTAAGCCTTTTTATCTTGAAAAATTATGGAACCATGCACTATTCCACACTGGTATATATGTGTAAATCAGTAATTTATAACATTATCATTTGTAACACTTTATTACCTTCCTTAATGTCAAATTTTGTTGTTGTTTTATATTTACCGCACAAACATAAAGCGCGTAATTTGACTCCATCTATGGTTAGATAAGTGGACAGTGTAGACAAATAAGATAAAAATATTTAATATGTTTTGCTCTTAAATCTTTTATTTTAGATACAAACTTGGAAGAATTGCTAATGCTCCAAAAGCAATGCATTTCACAGTTCCTAGAAATTGCATTACAGCATTAACGAAAATGATACCTCATTGCAGTCAAACACAATGTTAATTCCTATGATAATTGCTCTGTTGTACATTTTCAAGCACCAGCAATGAATCTAGATTTCAAACTGTTTTTATGGAATTTGGGTATCCAGGACAAAATTAGAAAAGAGGTGTCCTCTCAAGAAATGTTTATGCTAAAGTTTCTTTTCATCTTATCAGTATGTATATCTGTCAAATTGTAAATGGAGTGTTAGCATAATTTATATGCGTCATTTACTCTAATGTCTGATATATTGTTTTTACCAAGTACAGTTTTTAAAACATCCAGGTAATATTTGTCGCAGATGATCCCAAAATAGTTACCTGCCTTATCAATGTTAGTGATTACAAATCTTTCGTATAGTTGTTGAACTGTTTTTGAAACTTCAGGTTGTTTTATATTTCCGTATTGAAATTCCGAATGTGGGATTTATAGTGATAAATTCTGTTTCTAAAGACTCCTTTGAAGTTTTATTCAACTTTGTGAAATTCCGTTATTATTTTTTTCTTTGCCCATTTCATTCAGTAGAAATTAAATGCATAACATGTATCCTGACAAATATTGTCAATGTTCAATTTGGGACATATCCGAAATTTTTACACCTTTTTTTATTATTTTGTTTATAAACCTGAATCTTGTATATATCCAAATTACCTGCAAATACATGTTTGTGGTAAGTAAGGAGAAAATTAGGACATATGTGAGACCTACATATATAAAGCAAACGAAGTTTGGTTGCTTGTTTGTTTTTTTTTTTTTTTTTTTTGTTTTTTGTTTTTGTTTTTTTGTTTTTTTTTTTTGTTTTTTTTTTTTTTTTTTGTTTTTTTGTTTTTTTTTTGTATGTTTGTTTTTTTTTGTTTGTTTCTTTGTTTGTTTTGTTTTTTTTGTTTTTTTTTTTTTTCATTCCTTTAACATCATGGTATTGACAAATTTCAATTTGAAAAGGGACCGAATGTTCAGTGACTCAAAAATGTTGTGTTTGAAAGGAATGCAGCAAAACATTGGACTCATTTTTTCTGATGAAAATTGTGTCTCCGAAAAGTTGTAATGTAAGCATACACAATTGTGCAAAAGGTTTGAAGAATTGCGTATACAGAATAAGTAGGTCTCACATATACATTAATACTGATTAAATCTCGAATTCTTAATCTTATTCTAAATCCCTCACACCTCTTGATTCACCGCTGAATAACTTATGAGGTACCTCTGAATCTGCAAAGGGGGGGGGGGGGGAGGGAGGGGCAACCTTCCGCACCTGAATAGTCATTTAAAAGGCAAACCTTTGGATTAACAATAATGTACAACTTCGTATTTTGAAGGTCGCCCCCCCCCCCTCCATACTCCGGATTTTTGAGTTTTCTTTTGCCTATTTTTCATTCATGTCATTCACGTTTACTTTGGACGCACAGTAGCTAATTGCATATTCTGCTTTGAAGGCAAGCAGCTCATTATGTGTAGGGTCTATGTGTTTAACCGAAGTAAACTACACAACAAAAGTAACTGCATGATGGGTCTGGCATCTATATTTTCTGTGTCTTTGAACGGCTCATCGAAATTCTTTTTGAGGTGTGCCATAACTTGCCCATGCAGACAGACCAATCTATCCTGCTTTTCATAGAATGGACTTTTGTTGAGCATGCCTCGGGGACAAAATCAGATTGCTTTCCAGAATTGCCCTAGGTACCCTAAAAATTATGCACTGGGAAATCTGTCGCTGACATTGGTGTAAAAGGAAGCATGCGTACAGCTTATAGGCAAACCTCAATTTGACCCCAACATGGAATTGTTTCTAAAAACATTAGACCTCTCTCTCCCTGGCATGAAAAAGAAAACCTTTTCTCATTCTCGGTAATTATCATTCCATGCAAGTTGGGTTTGTTGTGTTTAGATGGAATAAAGTAACTACTAGTATATATACATGTATATATATATATATATATATATATATATATATATATATATATATATATATATATATATAAACACGTAGTAGCAAATACTAGCAGTTACTTTTGTTGCCTGTTTAAGTGTGTTCATACACACACAGGGATAACTTATTCCGAGATATCTACTACAGCCCTTCGGGCACCCAGGAGGGTTACCGTACCATGGTTCCTGCTACAAGGCGATCAAAGTTATTGCAATACAATGAAAGATGTAGATAAAATTGGACGCTGCCACAGCATTACTGATATTCTATCGCACAATGGTGATCATCATTTAACCTTAGAGTGAGTGTCCATGGCCTGGCCTTTTTACAAATGTTATGCTTGTATGTCTTGTTGATAATATGTTAATAGGTCCATATAAATATTTCTGATTTCTGATTCTATCCAAGCGTAGTTCATGATCTCTCATCCGTGCTGCCTGGAATCCGATATCCCAGCAAGCTTACGTAACGCAAGTCTCTGAGCTGGGACCTGCACCGTCATGGTCCATGGAATAAGACGAAAAGGCTACACTAAAACATGCATGAAAAAATCACAATAATGTTTTTGTCATGGCGATATTGCATTGCCATTCCTATCTTCTTAATGTAGAAAATAACCATTGCTATTTAAACTGCATATTTTTTGTTTTTGACATATTCAATGAAAAAAGGTGCTGGCGGAAAAGGGAGGGAGGGAGGGCTTAAATTTCCACTTATGGTTATACTGGTTGCTTGGATTTTTTGTGTACACCTTATCTAATAAAGTGAATGGGTACAGAATCGAGCAAAACCCAGCAGCTTAGCAGATCTAGGGCCCTTGACTGTACCAACCAGATATATATTGGCGTGGGAATCAGCCAAGCAGACAAAGCAAAAAAAAAAAAAAAAAAGGTTTGTGGGCAAATATTTAGCTGCCACAAGCTCCCTTCCAGATGAGTATATTGTGAAACTATGTTGATAATGTTTCCTTGAGCAAATCTTAAAATACAGCAAAAAGCAATGGCAGAAATCCTACGTTTGTCTCGCTTGTGTAGAATGTGTGAACACAGCCGCTATAAAGGCCAAAAGTTAAGCATACGCTCTGCAGTTGTGACCATAATGGTTATAACAGAATGGTTGTCGAGATGGAAACCTAGCACTTTGATGGTGGTTGGATTGTCTGGAATGTGACAAACAAAACTATCACTCTCTTATTTCTTATATGAGGTGGTAAATTGTGATGATAATCTGTATTTCAAATCGACTGAGAACAAATAAAAACAAAAACAAAAACAACAACAACAACAACAACAACAACAACAACAACAACAACAACAACAAAATACACATTAGCAGTGAGGCTCTATTATTTTTCGGCAGGAGCAGTAATTCTTCCACTAAACAAGTCTACCTGCATGACATACTCAACTTTATCTTTTCGTGTCATGTTCTCAGATTTTGCCTAGGAGTCTATATGGAAGCGTTATGCACTTGCATTTGCGGAAATTCTGCCGATGTTATAGCCTATTTGCCCATAATTTGTTTGTTTACAAAAAGGAGCTCAAATGGCTGATTGCATGGAACTCACGTGCTATGACAATAACATAGTCTTCAGTAAAAATAGCGTCAGCTTATAAACATGGTTGCTGACAGTGACAGACTCCCGGGGCAACATGCTGGCGAGGGAAGGGAGGAGGAAGGAATTTGCATTAATCATATAGCAAATCTGCAGATGATTGCAGCTAAGAGTTTGTTCCGCAAGGTATAGCTCTACCTGATCACCTTTTTCTGCTAGTTTTCTACTTGCACATTTGGAATCACCCTGGTAGATTGAGTTTGACTTTGCGGAATGAAGTTTTAGTATTAAGCTTTTGAGAAACCATTGTTTTAAATTAGTGCAGGAGCAATTGCATGAACAATTTTGATCACGTAAACACACGCAAAAAAATGCATTATATACCAAATTGTTGGTTAGGGGGTCAGAAATAGGAAATGCATGATGCAATCCTGAAAAATCTGTCCCAAGCTGGATATTTAACCATTTGTATGACATAGTGAGGATGCCAAAAATCACCAAAAAATTGTGTTTTTTCCTAATGTCAGTGGATCCACTCACAGATATGTTTGATCTTAAAAATGCTTATGTAGGTCCTTGTAACTTGATTTTGGTGTTTATATAGTATAAAAATAAAAGATCCATAATTTTCAGCTATGTTGACAGCACTATAACCTGCAATTAATGGTGAAATATGCATAAGTGTAGCAAGCATAAAGCAGGTCAACGAAATACACTTGACACTTTGGCTATGGATTCATAAAAAATATACCACGCCAGCGATACATGTAATTACATATTGTGACCATCACCGATACCAAATTCTACAAACTTAACATGCGTGGTTCTCCATTGTTTACAAGACTGACAGACTCGCTAATTCATAATAGTCATGCAATTGGTCTACATCGAAATTGTAGAATGTGATCAACACGAAGGTAAGGTTTAGTATGAACTGGTATGTACCTCTTCCTAGATTCATTATTGCCTTCATCTCCAGTGGCAAGGAATGTCTCAGTGGCTGGAATCGATGTGCGATGGTGAAGTAAAAGTACCAAGACATCAGTGTCTGAACTTTTGTATAACCAGGCGCTGAGCATGATTCCTGGCAGCATACATGACGTGCAAAATTATCCTTGTCTCACTTTCATCATGGTTAGATTGAAGGGCTTCACAGACCTGCTCACGGAAAACACCAAGATGTCCATTGAAAGAAACAACATTGCACATTTGATCATGGCCTCCACTGAGAAAAATATATTGGCCTTGTCTCAGTGTGCTGCCTGCATGGGTTATGGTATAGTCAGTGTAGTGTTTTGCAAGTGCAGCCTTGTTTTTATCTCTGTTGAGGAATACCTTCGAGTCCTTGGGTATACTACCATCTGGCCCAACATGTTACACAGCAGCTGGCATGCTCCTGAACCTTTTTTTCACGTGTCGCCGACTTGACACTGTTTGGCAGGTACCTGACAAACACTATGTGGATTTGATCAAGGCTTGATCCACACGTTCATTAGTCCTGATGGAAGCTGTTGTAACTTGAAAAGATTAATATATGCCCTACTGTCAACTTTATCATTCATCTTGGATACATGAGTATTCCAGCGATTGATTGCTGCTCATCCTGTACCATGTCTTTGTGGTACTTTTGTCGTGCATACTGACTTATGGAACATGCTAGAGAACTGGGCAGTTATTGGTCGACCAATGAACCATCGACTCAATGTAGAGCGTCTTCGCACTAGACCTATTATGCCACCTGTACCTTTTAATTCCTTATTTTCAGTTGGTTCTAACACATAGTCTATTCACATACTGCTTAATATCCCTTTTGATATTTTTTCCAGCAAACTGACGATGTGTGAAAGCTTCTTTCGTATCAGCTGGTAATCTCTTGCAACGTCACGATGGTGTCGTCTGCTGTCAGCGAAATGCTGAAACTCGCCTGGAACATATGGCATCTGGTGCGGCACAACCTATTGAAACAGACAGTAAAATGGTCATTTCTAACATAGGATTAACAGATCAAGTGTTTTGTCGATATTAAGAATATCAAGAAGCACTAGGTGTGCATAACTCGTTCGCGTGGCTCCCTTGTTCTGCACATATGACACCCAGTGCCCGTTGATATTCTGTGTATTGTCAACAAACCACGCTCTAATCTACAAATGTACACACACACATGTATATATATATATATATATATATATATATATATATATATATATATATATATATATATATATATATATATATGTATATATATACGTATATATATATATATATATATATATATATATATATATATATATATTATATATATATATATATATATATATATATATATATATATATATATATTGCCATTTCTATAGCATTGAGAGAAGAGAGAATAGGAACGATTTTGTTTCTCGTGGTCATATGAACAATAATCCAACATTTACTTCCCATGTGCTTTAGCGACGAAGATGCAATACTATGATGCACTCATCCAGATGGTTTGAGACTATTTTCACATTTTAATCTTGCGAGATAGACAAGTGCTTCCCCTGGCGGTGACAGAAAAACTAAGCATCAAAATACAAGCGGGGGAACATGAGCAAAATAAATGAATGAAGTATTGAAATGATTTTTTTTTTATCAAAATTAACATCCAAGCCCCTAAAGAAACACACCTTTGCCAGCTTCTTGCGTAGTATCTACAAACGCCCTGCGTGATGCGATACACTACACACTGTCTGGGCGTAACTGATTGGCCTAATTAGTATTTGGATAACCGTGGTTTCAGGCAAGGTAAATCATGTTCATGTTCGGCCATAGAAATGAAGCATCTCTTTGGTCATACAACAGATCAAGCGCAACATCTCGAAAAAAAAAATGTTAAAAATGCACTGTTTACTTTGCTTTCTGGAGACGTTCAATACATCGCAGCTCTCAAAGAATAGCACCTACATTTGTCCCTGTCAGCGCCCCTAGGGCCTTCTGTACCGGTAGCTGTTTCCTGCCTGAGAACTTGCTTACCACTGCCTGGCTGGCAGGCAACTGTCCTTGTTACTTCTAGCGCATTTTTTCACGCTATGACTGAACCATTGTCTTACATGAGGGGTAATTATATTCATCTTTTTATTTAAATCCAATCACAAACAATGAGATGTTTGAGCTTGCAGCTAACAAAACTGTGTTCTGAATGTCATGGTTGTTAAACATATGTGAAGGCATGTCTTGTATTCATTTATAATTATTGCCAGCTTTTCTTTTTCTACTGGCATTGTTTGTACCAAAATGGAATCAGCTCTTGTTGTATAAATTTTTAAAACAGGGAACAGTTAATCATTTTCAACTATAGACATGCCTCACTTCTTCCAGTTTTCTCAAAAAAAAAAAAAAAATGGAAAAAGCTTGTGTACCATAGCTTATTATTTTTCAACCAACATAATATCCTTACTACATTTCAATTTACTATTGGTTAATTATCTTCCTGCCATGCAATTACATACTTTTAGATCAGTTGTCCGCCACTCTAAATAACTCTTGATTTGTCAAACCATTTGACAATGTTAATTGTTCTATTATTTTTTAGAAAGTTACAAGTGCACGAAATTTATATCTTTTGGATTCATGATAGTTTGGTGAACAGAATGCAGTTTAATGAATATTATGGCGAATTTTCTTCACATGTCACGTAGAAACACTGCATTAAGTGTACTGCAGGGGACTGTAGTTGGTTTTCCATCGTGTTTGCTGATTTCATGCGCGATAATTCTTATACCACTGTATCTAAATAAATGAAACTGAACTGAATTAAGTAGCAAAATTGTTTAAAGCTGCCAAATTGTCTTTGAATCAAATTTGATTTTATTGCACACATACAATAAATTAGTTGGAAACGACAACATATATTCTATTGACGGGATTGAGATTGCCCCAGACAACAATGTCAAGTTTCCCGAAATGATAGAATGGTGAACTTTTTTACTCAAACAATCATGATTTTGGTAGCAGTAACAAAATTCAAAAGTTTGATTGCATTATCAAGAAAGGTATGCACCATTTAACAGCAACCTTAATTAAAACCTAGGAAATGCATTTTTTATACTTATATGTAGCGTGCTGCAGCATGATTTGGGCCAATAATTAGCCCTCTTGC
>OZ026618.1:54444180-54446680 GCA_964020975.1 Hermodice carunculata | reverse complement strand
AATGGTAGCTCAGGTCAGGTAATGTGATGGTTATAGAAACAGAGTCCGTCCGTCCGTCAGTTGGCGTCCATCATTCAAATTCATAACTTCTCCAAACCCACGCCAGACACACCTCATACTCGGTGGAAATATACCTTGGGTAGGTCTCTACCAAGTTTTTGCCAATAGGCACCGCCCAGTGAGTTTTTATCTTTTTTGTTTTCATTTTTGGCCAAACCTTAAAAATAATTCGTGGCCGATTGCTTCTAAACTGATTGAGGGAAACCTTGGGAGATACTTTTACCTCCGTTTGTAAAAACTGGTGCGGCTGTGTTTATATATATATTATATATATATATATATATATATATATATATATATATATATATATAACAAAGCTGTTGTTGAAATTATGCTGAAACTCGGTAGAAATGTTTCTTTTAGAATGGCGAAAGCAAGTTGTTCACAAGGTGGCTTACTTGTGGATCCATATTTTCAAATGACTTTCAGTTTGGGTACTTATCTGTTAATGCATGCAGTTGCATTGATTACTATGCCCAATATATGGGGATTGCAAGGGTAATTCAACTTTTTTGACTTTCCAAAACCACTTGATGCAGATGTACCTTGGTTGAATTTATATATTATACTATTAATAGTGATGTACGAAGCCATATATATTTCAGCATAAAGCGAATCAATGCGGGCAACGACTTGGGGCATGAATGTCCAGCAACAAGGTACACCAGCATCATTAAAAATTAGAAAAATAGATAAACTGAAACTTTAACTCTATTTTGTAAATATTGGATGTTGAAGGCATTTTATGTCGAGACAATTCCTCACGCAGAAGACATGCTCTAATGGAGAAATAAATATGCATCAATTGTGAAAAGGCAAAGCCAGTGTTTAATGACTTACCAGAAGGAGAAGTAGAGGTTGCACATTAATCTGCAGTATCAGTACATTACGTAGTACCCATAGCCCCAAAATTAGAGGGGAATAAATTATAAATCTCAGATCAGAGAGTTCAAATTAAACTGCAATCTTGCCTCTGTGTACGTGTCAAATGACAGTAAAACATTGGTTTGTATTAGGACAGTGAAATTAATTCCTTCTAGGCTATCAAAATGTAATCATGCCCAATACAATTCGACGCCGACTTTGCAAAGAATGTTTCATTATTACGACTACACCCTTCAATTTTACCTGACATGCTCATATTGCGTGTCCGATGAATGCAATTGACCCAATGACACATCATGGCTCTATATGGCAGAAGTAGGTTTTTAAGCACCTTCTTTCTGTGTTTGTCTTGCGTAAAGGCTGGCATTGTAGTTTACTGGGGAGCTCACCGTGGTAAAAAATGAGGAGCAGTTTTTTGCCAGCTTCAGCTGAACATTTGTGGCCCCATTGACTTGTTTCTGTGGCAAAACTCTCTGAACTTTCTGTGAGTTGGACATATACACAACCATATGTAACAACAGTGCAATGAATTACAGTGGTATGCCAAAGATCACACTTGACACATTGATCAAATTAGTCACCTTGATGGTAACAATGTTGTCTGTTTAAACTGATAATGGCTATTTTTTTGTACGTCACATACCTTTCGGCCTGCATGTTGGTTTATAATGCCCGATAGAAAAAGACAAAGTGTTATGCCATTTAAGCCTGTGATACTGCTTGTTCTTGATGCAGTATGTGGTGCTGTGGTAAGCATATTTAGTCGCACTTTTGAGTATGTACTATTCACCTTTGATTATGAAGGTATCTAGGAATCTATCTATCTATCTGTCTATCTATCTATCTATCTATCTATCTATCTATCTATCTATCTATCTATCTATCTATCTATCTATCTATCTATCTATCTATCTATCTATCTATCTATCTATCTATCTATCTATCTATTTATAGATTGTAATATCGACTTTTCTTGTTTTTATAATTGACGTTTAATAACCACACTTGTGTTTGCATGTGAGGTTTTAGTAATTTTCAATCAGCAAATTGTCTTTCAGCAAGACATGTGATGCAACAGAAAGTCACGCACAGAGAACTATATCCATGACATGGGCAGTAATTACCAGACTCGAATTATTACACATTTTATCAGGTGGTGTTCATTCTCAAATTTCTGGACTGGTATGAAATTGATGTACAGTACTGATGCTGTGTAAATACACGGATAGACCTTGGCTTTCAATATTTGTAACCAAAGCGGCAAACACATGAATAATCACTGCTGATCTTAAACTGATTTTTATATTATTCATGCTAAAATAAACCAGCCATTGCTATTTTGTTTAGCTAAATAAGCATTAGCATTTGGCTGACGGCAGTAGTGCCTAATGCGAGCGCAAAAAGGAAGGTACTTCATTTTTTTTTTCTCTCTTTAATGCAAACACTATAGCAGACAAATAAAACAGACAACTTTCGGCTTGATAAGCCACCTTTACTATGGGGTAGCGTACATCATTTTGTCTATCCTGGCATGAGTTTTCACATCCATCATTTC
>OZ026618.1:54413609-54443980 GCA_964020975.1 Hermodice carunculata | reverse complement strand
CTTTTTGAACGTATAGATGAATCATAGCGAATTGTGGCTTCGAAAGCAGTGACACTGAGAGCTGGGCACTGTGTGTTGGCTTAAAATTCGAGTAACGTACAAATTACTACAAAACTGGCAAATGGTAAATACCTGTACATCGGTGGTCTCGATGAAAGTCATAGTGTTGAAGATATTAGTGCTTTTTTTACAGTCGATTGGCACTTCACCAATAATAGAAGTGAAAGTCTTATCTTCAAAGCAATATTGGAGGTCATTCCGTGTATGTGTTCCACATCATATGGCAAATTGTGCCATAAAACACATTGTGGCCCAAAGGGGGCAAGGTCCGACTTTTTCAGGGAAACGACCCCAATGAAAAGACTTCCAATAAAAAAAAAGGGACCAATAAGTAAAACCCCGCACCCTTCCCTACTTTGCAAGCTAGCCGAGCGGCCGGACATAGATACAATGGCGATGGAGAAAAAAAAAGTTACCAGGGTTCTGCCAAACTACGGGATATATAATGCAATCGAGCCCCAAATGTTTACCATTGAAGCCCCAACACAAAATCCGTCGCAACACGAGTCGCCCACCGTCGCAAATCCCATTGTACCAGGTTGCATCCAAACACCACAATATCTGGACAACTGGGCAGCACGTCAGTAATGACAACCTCAACCAATGGGCATAAAGACACTTGCAGCCCTCCAAATTGACCACGCCAAGAGAGTGAGCACATTGATGACCCTTGTGACTCAAGCATTAATGCGGATGGGACCGCCGGTCAGGCAAATGTCAGCAAAAACGACCCTTGCTCCCATTCACATCACACTAGATCCAGGGTTATCTCAAGTGAAATTTTTAATTGTTAGGAGGGTTTTTTTTTTTTTTTTTTTTTTTTTTGCAAAATCAGGCATGCAAAACACAGATCTGGAATATACTTGAGGCCCATTCGGTGGTATATCCATTATAGTTAAACAATCACTGAACCGAATGGAGTTGTCAGAGTGATCCTTGTCATGCTGTTCATATACATGATGCAAATTGGGATATCGTTCAAATAGTTATACGTGTTTTTGTGCCGTAATATGACAAGTCAGTATATAGAAACGTTGGACGTTTTTTCAAATGCAACTATACCAGTATAGCAGCATCGCAGCAATTAAAATATTTCGTGATTTTAATATTCGGTTACCCAAATGTAGAAAGTTGAATTACTCATGGTATAAACATTGGGTTTTGATATGCACAGTCGCATGATGTTCGCCTTTTAGTCGGGGCTGACCTTATTATCTTAGATTTTCTTGACAAAAGCCTGTTGACTATGCTTACTTCTGGTATCATAGGAATGCCTTTACATGGATTGACCACATAGTGCCCAGTAGTTGCTGCTGTGGAAACAATTATTCGCTATCCACTGTCTGATCACAAATGTGACGCTTTGAGTGATATTTTTTTCTTAGCTAGAGAGAGTCACACTCAAGCCAGAAACCTCTAAGTTGCTACCTTGATGCTTGTCTCGTTCGGCATTATGTCTTTGTTCTTACTTTCCAGAGATGGATGACAATAATAAGGCATCTTAAGACCAAAACTACAAGTGTGGCATCTTATATGGAGTCGCATATGATATGCAATATGTGATTGTTACAAATACAGAGAGTGAAGACAGTTTCGAGACATTGTTTGTCACACAATCTATTTTAAATGAGATATTTTTAAGGTATCTCAAGTGCCAAACATCTTCTTGGTAGCAAATGTGTCACACATTCAGAAAATGACTTCTGAACAAATTTTTAACGGCAAACATGTTTGTCAATTGCAAATCCCATTGTTTAGTTTTAAATATAAACAGGATTGCTTCATTCGTTTTTACCAGTTGCCTTTCTTTGTTAGGAATAAACTGGTTCATTTTGACTTCAAGAATTTCCAAATCCTTGCTGACGTGATTTTTACGAGAAAAGAACTTAAAATTAGGGGCATTTTGATTGAGATAAATATCCAGTGATCATTAAAGGTAAATGAGCAATATATAACAGATAAATAAATAAAGAAAGAAAGAAAGAAAGAAAGAAAGAAAGAAAGAAAGAAACAAACAAACAAAAAAAGAAAGAAAGAAAGAAAGAAAGAAAGAAAGAAAGAAAGAAAGTTAATGATCACAGTCATACTATTAATTCAATATTAAAAACCAAGGGTTAATGTTATAGGCACTTGTCTTGACAGGTGACTCTAAAACATTGTTGTATCGAATAACCAAAAAGTGAAATTAGTATTTAATTCACTTTAATGTTTGATATGGAAACACGTGCAAAATTAAAGGCAGGAAAAGCATAAATTAGCTTTACTGTATGTATGGTCTTGCATCATTGTGGACACAACTATGTTGGAGTTGACATTGTACGTTGGTAAAGCAACGTTTTGTCGGTACATGCTACTATAACATGTGGCTATTGTGTCATAATAAAGACAGTGTTTGTTGGTCTTGGCCATAAGTCCCCCCCCCCCCCTCTAATTTTAGAGTAAACGTGCATAGAGGAATCTGATATCAGAGCATCCAGAGCTCTTTACGACTAAGTTCTGATCAGGTCTGTATAAAAGTGGCCAGTATTTACCCATTGCGAGATTCGAGCTGCTCATTTTTGAGGATAATGAATCCCATTTGGTAACACAGCCCCCCCCCCCCCGTATGAACAACCACCCGGCCCAGGCCAATTTCATCCTACAGAGGCATTTACTGATCGTCGTGATTGACAGTGATACACATATCCGTGTAGTGTGCAATTCAGGTTCCCATACGTTTTTGCAAACCTGTTGGCAATGTCTTATGGGTTTAATAGTTCAGTCCATGGTGTCAACAAATATGTTGATTGATGCCGAGATAACAGCCAGTTTACACAAACACAGGCACAGGCAAGTCACAGACAGAGATCAGAATACACAAGCATATTTTACATACAGACTTGCATATACACATGCATACATAAATCGTTACCAGGAAATGACTTAATTTTACAAATAGTGTAAATGCTGAATATTTTTATGATTATGATTGTCTGGCACATTCTGGCATTCCTCATTTTACATGTGTTCATCATGAGGCACATCTGGTGCAGTGTATGTTTTGCAAATATGATCAAAACAAATTAGTGATGTATAATGAGAATAATCTTATAATTGTATGTTCTGATGTTTTCCCTGAATCTTTAGTATTACCATGATATAGAATATCAAGAGAATGTTGGCAGTAGTTAATCTGGATCTGGCAGATATCAGTCCCATCTTAACATTTGGGTTTTAATTCTTTCCAAGTGGCGATGTTTTTATGAAATCGGAGGTACCTTGGGTTTTAATTTTTGCCAAGTGGCGATGATTTTATGAATATTTCTTGACAGTTTGTTTGGGTGTTTCCCCTTTTTTAGACCTCTACTCCAAACCATACCTTGTATTGTCCTGAAACATGGTTATTTCAGATGATCCTTATGCATTAATTTGTTCAAGAAGTGGATTGGGGTTTTTGTTTGTTTGTTTGTTTTTTAATTTAATTTAATTCAATTTAATTTAATTTAATTTAATTTAATTTAATTTTATTTTATTTTATTATTATTATTATTATTATTATTATTATTATTATTATTATTATTTTTTTTTTTTTTTTTTTGGGGGGGGGGGAACGAAAATTTGTGTGCTATTCTTCAAAAACATAATCAAGAATATTCTGAGACTCGGTGAAAGTGTAACCTGTAGGTGCGATGAAAAATGATGTGTTCTACGTGTTGATACCCACTTTTTCTCTCATATGTAAAGGAATCTTCTCTTAGGGCACCTCCCTGTGAATGTATGCATAATTGTTGATTGCCCGGTCAATAAGGGTTGCAATAAATAGTTACATTATCAAGTTCTCCAAAATCGTCAAACACATTCACTTTAATCTTGGTCAGGATATATCTTGGGTAGGTCTGTATCCACTCTTATATTATTTGTGTGTGTGTGTGTGTGTGTGTGTGTGTGTGTGTGTGTTTCGTTTTATTTTAATTTTCTCGGTCTTTTCTTGTTTTTTGTGTTTTGTTTTGTTGTGTTGTGTTTATTTGTTCATTGTTTTGGTATTTGCATGTTCCCGTGATTGTTTAAGAAATATTTTACTAACTTTCTTATTTATTTTTTCTAGATAACTCTTCAAAAATCTTTAAGTACAATGAAGACTATTGATTTGAAACTGCATAGGAACACATCTAGGAATCTCTACATCTTAACTTGTTTAACTGGGGGCACTGTGACTATTTGACCTTCTTAACAAATCTTGTGTCTTTATTTTCTATGCTTTTGCTGGCAAATCGAAAGTTGGATGTTTACAGACATATTGGAAATCTACGTGGACTAGGGCCCCACAAAATTTGTTCACTGCAAGCTGAGCACAGAACTGTCAGTGTCCTCCAATATATACATGGGGTTCATTTTAAACTGACTAATGGCTTCTCAAATAAACTCTGGCTCCATCAATGTGGATGTGAAAATTATGCTGCCACAAAATAGTGAAGGTCAGAAGATACAATAAAATAAGGAGCTCTTCATCTTTTCTGTCGAAGGTTTAGAGGACCAGATTAAAACCAACACTTGCTTTTTAAGGGCGACGGCCTCTCTCAAACCAAGCATGAGCTTTCTTTCTTATTATCGAAAGCTGAGTATTGATGTCTTGGTAATTACGGAATATCTGCCGTTTGCACTATTTGATTTTGCCCTCATTGCTGTGTTGCAATTTATAAATGCAGTTAATGTTTTTTTCCGAACTAATTGACGACCACAAGGCATCTACATTGAATTGTATATACTGTTAGTTGTGTAGGTGTTAAAATACGTTTAAACAGCGAAAACATTTCAATTATATATACAAAGTGTGACAGAGAAAAAAGTTTGTCAGATTCATCAGAGCCACAAGCACTGTGGTAGCTTTCAACACGAATGTCATTAAACAAATGCTAATGAAAAGAAGTGGACCCTTGGTGTCCAACCATATCAATCTGTATTTTAAAGTGTACTCTATGACAATAGCTAGCATTGTATGAACGTATTGCTCTGCAGCAAAAACGGACTGTATAGTAGTTAATTACAGGCTGTCACATGGTATCATTTGCTACACCTTCGAATCATCTGAGATGTATCTACACTGAACACGGATGATCATTTGAAATACTGTCAAGAGTGGCGCAACAAGGCCATATGATAATACATGAAGCTAAACCTAAGTGCACTGTTTTGGTTGCCCTGATAGGTGGATTTTTTGTTGTTGTGTACATCATAGTTGATCATACATTATCATCATGATCATCATTATCATCATCATAATCATCATCCTGTTGGGCAAACCTGATCTCCGTTTTATGATCAATATTGACGGGTTGTATGTTTTTTGCAAATATACCCTGCATTTGTAAGGCAATTTATGCTATAATTTGGATAATATGATTATGCTTGAAGTCCGAATTGTTAACTACAGCTGACTAGTATTCAAATACAATTAAAATACTGAAGTAAGCATAACGTCTATCTGGTACTGAGTAACAAAAGAACAAAGAAAAAAAAATGATATGTCAAAAAGACAGTTACCGAAATTTGACTTCCAGTGTATTGCAATTATATTAGCTCCTCGTGGTCAAGAACCAAATGAATAACTAAATTGTGGTGAAAAGAAATGGAAATTTGGATATGCTTTTGTTCCATTGTCAAGTCTTAATATTCTGAAACTCATGGTTGGCTGACTTTTCTGACATTTGAAGAGCGTGAATGTAAGGAAGGGATGCAGTAATGCCACAGGCAATCGGATGAAGAGCTAGACTGGAGATCCACAGAACCTCACTGCATCATGTGCGAGAATCCATGTGAATCATTGAACCACATTAGATTACACAAGGATGTTTGGGGGAAGTGTTGCCCAATACTATTAATTTAGGAAATCTTTGATTTTGAGAATTGGTTTCATTTATGACAACAGTGTATGGTAGGGAATTCTGATATGAGGAACAACCAATGATTTTAGGCGTGTATAAGAAGAAAAGGGCGTTCTTTCTATACATAACTTTACTTACATATAAGACGTGTATGTGCATAATGCTTTATGATTCTCATTGTGTACGTTCTGCAAAAGATTGGAGTCCAGGGGTATTACCAATGCATCATTTCAGTTGGCCAAGTAGATGTTCTGGTCGTATTAATCTCTGGATTGTGAAAAATGAAGGAATCTTGTTGGTTATTCAGACCTTGCATCTGTTCCCGTGGAGCTGGCTTCACCAGGTTGTATTTTCGGTAGTCCCGGGAGTACCCAGGGAAATTCCTATTGACGTCATTTTGTGTCCAGATGGTGAAAAATATAGGAGATTTATTGGTTAGTCAGCAGCACTTGTATGTCTTTCCACAGAGCTGGCTTCACCAGGATACCTTCGCTGTAGCCTCTGGAGCACCAAGGGGAATTCCTGGTATACAAATTTTAGAGCCTTATTTTACAGGCGACCCAGAGGAGCTTTCACGAGGACATTGTGTAGGATTTTTTTTGGGGGGGGGGGGGGGGAGGGGGGGAGACAAGAAAACTGTGAAAAAAAAAAGTGATTTGAAAATCTTAATTTTTCACCATCTAGAGATGAAATTATTGTACTGTGGTTGAGGCGGTGAAAATGAGATATGGATCACCTCCTTGAAACTGTACATTGTTAAGCCAAACTTTTCAAAAAGAATAAAGGCCCCTCAGGGTCGCTTTCAGGGCCTCCATTTTACTTAGATGATGTGACTTTAGCGTCTTCACTTTCATTAGGGCGCTGTATAGTACTGTATTACCAACGCGTCTGATTGGACTGGCGCACAATCCGCCTGTGCAAGGGTTTCTTGTGTGTGTTTTATACGTTGCAGAGGCAGGGTACAGGATAAGGGTGCATGATGTGAATACTTGTTCACTCATGTCTCATGCAAGCACACATTTAAAAAAAGGGGAACACTTGTCATGAGATCAAAATCTGAATTCGGCACTCATGCACATTTTTATTTCATTTGTACGCTCCCGAAGAAATCTTTTATTCAATTTAATTGTTCCACAGCAAAAATGTAGATATATGCAGTAACACAAAGTAAATATGATTTTTTATACAAATTGACCTCATAATACAATTCAACGTTGTCCAACTCGTTTTATAGGGATGCTATATGAAAACCAAAGAGCTGTGTCTTTTTTTAAATATATAAGTATAGCACAAACTATTTCAGTACTGTTTTGACCCAAATCACTCAACACGAAACCAGTTGCATGTATATCCCTTTCTAAAAATGGGCCAAATATGTTACACTTGCAAAAACACTATAAAGTCGATATACTTAATTGTTTAATCGGTCATAATTGAATTCTTTATGCGTAGGTGGAACCGAGTAAATAAAAACGTCATTTCATGTTTGGAATACTTTCTTCCGTGTCACTACAAATATAAGCAACACTCGTGATGTGTTCTTCCTTCAGGACGCTCATACCCCTTATCATTTCTATTCATCCTAGTTGTCCAAGGTCTCTAGCTGCTTGCAATACTTGTGAAAGTTTGAGCCCCGCAAGCACAGAAGTCATAATAAGGGGAACTGCGAAAAAAAACTGGGACTCCAAAGGGCTAGTAGTAGGCGAGGCATCAGTATTCTGCAGTACGGCGAGAATCCCCAATGCCACCAGAACCAAGCACAGTGTCCGCATTGTTAAGGTCGAACTGTAAGAAAAATCATTCGGTCTCTTCTAACTTCCATTGTGTTATATTCAATTGTATCTCATGGTAAAAATTTACCATTGAGCTCTTCTTGTTCTACAGTTTATTGCTGTTTTTACTCAAAACAAAAGTAACCACAGCTTAACCTGAATATATATTGCATTTTAAAATATAAACGTCATTTAAAGTTAACACGTTTGAGAGTAGCCTTAACATAACGAAAATGTACATCTTGATAGGTAGACGGCCAAGCCATATCATCTGGCTCTTTAGTTTAAATATGAGTGGAAACTGCATCTAAAATTCTCTACATGACTTTCAAAATGCTAGGGAATCTACCAACTCATGCATCTCAGCCATAATAAATGTAAACTTGACAAATTTTGAATATTTCTTTCGTGAATTTTTTCAATATATTTTGCTGCCCTGTCTATATATTTGTTGGTCCCCATTCTTGCTTGCATGAAATACTGTACACGGCATTATAACAGAATAAATTCATGTGCGGTGTAGAAAGGGTTCTTCATCACTTTTCGTACATCAAATGCCAGTATACTCTTTGAACATACTTGAGTGTTTTGACCCCTTACTACTTATTGTCAGAAGCTTATGATCCCTGCTTGTTTTACACATTTCTTGAATATATACAAGAGTAAATGAAGCTATTTATGTGTGTCCTTTTGCATGTATAGTTGTATGTCAAACGTATCAAAGCTGTAAATATAAATTTTCTTCATTGCTTTCAGTATATTCGTATCATAGGTGGTATTCCAAAGTGAGGCATTCCAAATCTTTCAAGAGTAAAAAAGCAAAACCAAACAAAACCAAAACAGGAAAAAAAATCCATCATGTATATTTGTGACAATTCAGATGAAACTTTTTTTTTTTTTCGCGAAAAAGAACAAAACGGATCGGTACTTACCTTGTCTATCTTATCTAAAAAAGGCGCCCTTTATCCACGACGAAGAAAATCTTTCACTGTATGTCTTTGTGTTGATCAAATGCACCTGGCTGACAATAAGGGTAAAGTATGGCAACCTGACACTACTTTTATAGACCCATACGTATTGCATGAAATATGTTAAGTATGTCGGCAGACAATATTTGTACTCTGTCAGACTTTAAAAAAAAGGAATGTCGATGAGGAGGTATTCCTGATCATTGTTCATACCCCCCCCCCCAAGAAATTTTTCTAAGCATAAACATTAATATTATCATGTATCTAGGGCATATCTTGCCATCAACATAGTAAGTCGATACAAATGAGTCCTTTGTGTCATTTTAGCATGTGAGAATGAGTTTTTATTCTTGTGGAGGTACATGCAAAGTGAAATTCAGTCTTTACAAGGAGATAAGTGAGAGTAAACATACCAGAACACATAGGAAATACACCAGACCTATCCCATAGTCAGTTGCCATGATACCACGCACCACATAAGTGGTATTTCAGACATATAATATACTGTCTAATAATACTCAACACCACTTCTGATGCATGCTATTCATTTGAATTAGACAGTGTCATTGCCATATCCAAACCGTAGTCCTAACGAAACAAATCCAAGTCAATTCCGACCAAAGGCAATGTTCCTTGGTATGTATAGCTGAAACATATAAATTTATAGTTCGTATTTACCCAAAAAGAGACCAAAACGTAAGTGCAAAGGTCCATAGGGGGGAGAAAAAAAACTTTATCTAGTTTTCACATGCCAGAATGCAAAAAGTTTTGTTTGAAATTATAGGCCTATTTCAGTAAATTGGCTTGAACAGTTGCACCATTCATGCATATACAGGACCATATAATTTATGAAAAGGGACCAAAATTTGCAGCACATCAGAGAATTTGTAAGTGGAGGTTCTTAACTTGTTGAAAATGTCAATAAAATTCAGTATTTAAAAAGGTATTACTTGCAACCACCATCTCAACAATGATCATCATCCATATAAGTCCACAAAGCGACACCAACACCAACATCAATCCATCAGAAAAGCCCTCTAGGCCTAAAATGACCATCAATAAGAATCTAAACAACATGATTATATAATTCGATGTGTTTTAGGCATGTAGTTAAAGACATGATGTTGTTTAAAAGGAGATAAACTAAGAGTATTTCAAAGAGAAAAGTGTTTGAATTTCCAAATATAGTAAGTACATTGGTTCAAATGTTAAACATCAGCCAGAAGCAAGTGACATTAGGGCTCAAATCATTAAAACGTAGTTGAAAATGCATTAGAATAGTCAAAATTTGTAAGGATAGCAGTCACATTTCAAGTTGTTTTCCAGAAGTATTTTTGAAAGGACATTTAAATGTTCAAGAAAGCATATAATCCCACAAATCACCTAATAAGTCAATTATTAGGGTAATAATTTAGAATTCCAAACATGTAGTATGCCGTATGAGACTTTTTCGTGTAAAAAAGCAGCGAAGGGTGCGGTTAAGGAATTTTATTGCATAACCAGTAAAGACCGTGTTTTCAACCTTTAAGCACGAGGTTCTAGGACCTAAATATTTAGGTCTTATGTTGGCAAAAATCGATTAATGTCATGGGTCCGGTCGCTATGTTGCATCATCATCATCATCATCATCATCATCATCATCATCATCATCATCATCATCATCATCATCATCATCATCATCATCATCATCATCATCATCATCATCATCACTTTTACGTATTTAATTTTGCACCCTGGCAGACGCCTCAAATCCGTATTTTGTATGCTAAATGAGACACCGCATATATTCAATTGGATTTACTTTTTAATTCACAAAATATAATTTTATGTATTCTTATAACATACTTACTTTATAGATTATATTTAAAAAGATCAGCTTTATTTCACTTTTTTTTTTGGCCATATGATTTCTTCAGCCTGCAGTAGCTTTAAATTGCATTGTCCTAACGTCCTTCTAGTAAGCAAATCTTTTGTTGTTTCTTTCTTTCTTTTCTTTTCTTGTTCTAAAACTCGTTTCAAAGCCATCTCTCTCATGTCAGGTTTCCTGACAACTGCCAGTATTGTTTCAAGGCCTCTCAACTTTTTTTACATTTAGTGCTTGTTAGTCAAAGAGGATGTCGATGTTCGAAAAAAGAAGATTCAAAATGGACTAGTCAGGTCACATTACGTTGTGTTAATGTATCATCACCTAAGGTTTGTAATCATTAAAAAGAAAGCAACAGCTCACATTTGTATTTCAGTTGGACTTAGGAAAGAGGAATGTCAATGTGCAGGGATTTGTGGTTATTGTTCACACATAGCCCCCAGCAGCAATATTCAATCAGCACTTAGCTTGTGTGTGCTTGCAGGTACACATGCCTAGATTTGATGCCTACCCCTCTCCCGCTTCAAAGAAGGAGGATAGCTTTCTCATGTTGATCAGCTAGTCGGTACAGAGACTGTGGCTTCCACACCATAGGTGAGGAAGCTTTCAAGATAAAACTTTGATACTGCCCAGGTTTAAAAGCCAGTATGCGGGCTAGGTGAAGTATATGGGTTTGTGACCTGAATCGTATTTCCCAAGTCAAGCATGCACTGTAGGAGGTGCCTCACAATATTTATTTTTCTTATGATTGGAGTTGTATATTACACAGGATTATAGACCTGTTCAAGGGCCAGGTCAGATTTGAAGACAATTCCTCTTGACCTAAATTAAAGGTCACAATGTCAGCTTAGTTAACTTACTTTCTGCATTATAACTGAAAATTTATTTTTTGACAATATTACACATGGTTAAGATGCTAAAATAAGGCCTGCTCTTCCAAGGAGACGGATGACCTTGACAAAATTTCCAAGGCCACCAGGTCCACCGGTCAGTGGGCAGGGAGAATGTGTGGAATCCACACCATGATTCAAGATAAATTGTAAGAGAGGACTTTGATAGTGCCCGGCTTTATACTACTACATAAGGACTTGGTACGGTATGAAGGTGGTTGACCTTCACCCTACTTACAAGGTTATGTTGGTACTATAATAAGTTATGGTTTCCACACGATAACTAGAAACTTTTGTCCAAATAAGACCTGTATATTGCCCAGGATTATGATCCGTATTCAATGCTAGGTCAAGTTTGAAGATGCTTTACCTTGGCCGGAAAGTCACAAAGTCACTTTATTGAGCTTGGCTTCTGTATTGTACCTCGGAATTAAGGTTACTACACCAACATGGCACATAGACATAGTCCTCAATTAGCTCTTGGTCAGCTTAGAGGATGGATGCCCAAACTCCCAAGGTCACCTGATTGGTCATTCAGCCAAAAGACTTTTTTCTGCAACATAGCTCATTCAGCAGGTGTTAAAAATACTTTGTTTGTTTTTTTTTTTTTTTTTTTTGTCTTTGTGTGTCTGTTTTTTTTTTTTGTTTTTTTTTTTGTTTTTGTTTGTTTGTTTGTTTGTGTTTTTGCTGGTTTGTTTTATTTTTTGAACCAGAGCTTTTATTTTTTTAGATATTTACATTCTTCTATAAGGGCTAGTTCGGGTATTTTCTTTTAGACAGCTTGATACAGCAAAATCAAACTTAGACCCTATGATATCAAATACGAATCTCGTATTCACCAACCACACAAGAAGCATGGATTTCTGCAAACAGGAAGGGAAATTATTATTCTTTTGTGCAGTTCTTGAGGCTCGATGTTTCCACACACTTGATTCGTGTACCGCTTTTATGTTCCAGGACAGTGAATGGAACAAAAGGTCGCATTTGTTGTGCAATATCCGAAATGATGGACTTGAGATTCAAAACTTATCACTGGATCGTGAAGTCGAATCCACTCAAAATCAGCTTTTACATTGTCCGTATATAAGCCTATGGACGTCCTTCAGAAAACGTTTTTGGTTAAATTCCACCTAACACATTTTGAAGCACAAGCCCTTTGGACTGAGGAAAATAACAGTTGTGAAAGATAATAGATAGCGGTAATACATAAAGGTGCATTTTATTTATATGACAGGATGACGCGTAGAATATACCTGTTCAAAACAAGGAGTAAGGTATATCTGTTCCATGATTCAAAAAAAAAAAAAAAAAAAAAGAAAAAAAAAGAAAAAAAAAAAGACATCAGAATTTATTATGTCGCATAGGTGTTTTATTGGGGAGTTTTATTTATTCATGTGGTATAAACAAACAGTTTTTCCCTTCAACTTTAACATAGTTTTGTTGAATTTATTCATTCATATTGTACTCTCCAAAAGAATTACTTGCTGTGCTTTAATAATTTGACGATAAGCAGATGCAGTGATGAAGATGATGATGATGATGATGATGATGATGATGATGATGATGATGATGATGATGATGATGATGATGATGATGATGATGATGATGATGATGATGATGAAGCCGACGAAGATTTACCAGGGTAACAACAAACACCTTCAACGTTCGTGCAAGTTTCATCAGATTGTTTAATACTTCCTTAAAAACAATCTATTTAATATAAATGCACACGACTCGTTCATAAAGTCGCTATTTTTTACAAAAGGTAGTTGTACTGTCTCACTTTTACAGACAGTTCAATATGACACTAATCAATGTGGCTGTTAGGAAAGGATCCAGAGATATTCTTTGTTGGAGATCATTAACTAATGAACCCAGATTTGCACTCGCATGGGTCCCAACATGTACACAGATCAAGAAATGTTAAAAAGTTACATGGAGGCAAATTTTAAGTTTTGGGTGCCAATATGTGTTAAAAGTCAAGTTGGGAAAGAAATAGTGGATGGAGGGGAAAATGGACAGAAATTCGTACAAATATCACGGATGGATCCAAGAACATACAGAAAACAGAATGGGCCCCCCTTGGAGTGGATACATAAAAAGGACAAACAGTGGCAGAAGATGGGAAAATTCATAAATTGGTAAACATCTTGACATAATAGCAGTAAAACGAATCATTTATTCATATTAGGAGACATAAAGATATTGAGGCGTATGTGTCGGTGAATACCATTACTCAATGAACGAATAGATTCTATTTAGAAAATTGCTTTTATGCGCCGTATGAGTTCCTGAAATTCTGATCTGCACAACCAGACTTATATTTTCGCTCAGTTTTGAAAATAAGGTGTTCCAGTTTGGTACTTTGTCGTGGTTGAAATGCAAAACCTGCTGGTCCATAATTAATTTATGGTAATGGGTAAGTGGGTCTCGCATAAGATCAGAGTCTTTGGTGATTTGCCAGCACACCACTTCAGCTTGCTTAGTGGACATAATAGGCATTTCGATCCTTCGCCCAAAGCAGAGGAAACTCCATCTAATATCTGCTGCAGAGAAGTGGAAAAAAAACGCAGATGGTTTGGCTGCTTAGCAGACTTTCTATTTTACCTGATCACCATTTCAGCAAATTATGAATTGGCGAACGATTTAGGCAAAATAGGCTAGAACAGGTGCACCTTGCTGCCTAACCCATACACAATTTCGTCAATAGAATTTCAGAAAATGTTAAATTATTATTCGTGGTCACCTTTATCTAAAATTACATTAAGCAAGAGACGAACAACTCGTTTCCAGTCTATCTTAAACTGTTAGAAGAAGTAAATGAGAACAGTTTATCTCCAATAGATCCACAAAGGATAAATGGAGCACATTCTAGCCTATATTTGCTAAGCCTCTAGATTCAAATATTATATTAAGAACACATGTGAATGAGATGTTGCACTGCTAATATACTTGTCTTTTGCTGGCTGTGCACTGCACATTGGAAATGTACATGTGGCACTCCTACTGAAACCATTCTTTGCTACCTGTATCATACCCTCGTATATCACACAAAATGAGCAAGAGCTTGTGACAGTTTTGAATGTCCATTAAATGACCTAGATGGAGATTAAAAAAATGACAATAATGCTTGAAATGCATGTTCATTTGAAAATTAACAAAAATAACTACCTTCGGGACACATAAATTCCTAAGATCTTGTTACTTAAAAAGTATAAATCCACATCTTTTACATTGATTGTGAAGCAGGCCAAGCCTATATTAATCACTCTCCATGGCACATATCGTGGCGTATACTTCCTTTCTACATGTTTGGTGGAGGAAACGGAAGGACTCGGAGAAAACCACCGTGCACAATCAGAGTGGTAGGAACTCTTTCCATGTGCTTCCCCGGCCGTGAATCGAACCCTGGCCGCAGAGGTGAAAGGCGAGCATGTTGCAGCTTGGCAAACCGTGCACTTGTTACTTGTGTGGTGATTGCCCTTGAAATCTCTTTTAACTAGACGCAAAATTTTGGTTTCCAACTTTTCAAACTTTTCTTCAGTATGTTGAACTTAAATTTACATGGATGTTGGGTTACCTACTATCAGCTGTGTCATGTGCAAAAAAAAGCATGCAGCAGGGCGTTGTGACCTTTAAAAAAAGCAAACTTTAGTGTGGTCTTCCACGTACAGTGCGACCTGACACTCGCCGATAGTCTCTTATTACATAGGTCCCTTTAGACAAGTATATCACAAATATATCCAGGCAGAAATTAAAAAAAAGGAGAGAGAAGTTAATACTACCCTTTTATATTGACTTGTATATATGTAGCGCTCGTTACAATTGGTATCATATATAAGGCTTGAACTTAAAATTTAATTTGAAAAGGATCTCAATAAAATATTTTTTAGCAACACGTTGGAGGATGAAAACACGTTAACTTGTACAAATTCCACCTTTAAATCGCCTTTAATTAAAATAGCTGGTGGTGGTCTTTTGGTGTCAAATTTTGGAATGCCTGTGGTAATAATAATAATAATAATAATAATAATAATAATAATAATAATAATAATAATAATAATAATAATAATAATAATAATAATAATAATAATAATAATAATAATAATAATAAAGAAGACCAAAGGTTTATTCCAATTGAATAAAGAATCAAGAAGGGCAACCTCTGCATTGTATACAATCATCATACAAGTAAAAGAACCCAAACATCTTTTCTGCCTTCATACCCATAAATGAACTGGTGGTATACTCTGAGACTCGGTGGAAGTGTAACTTGTAGGTGCGATGAAAAATGATGTGTTTCTACGTGGTGATACCCACTTTTTCTCTCATATGTAAAGGAATCTTCTCTTAGGGCACCTCCCTGTAAATGTATGCATAACTGTTGGTTGCCATATCAATAAGGATTGCAATAAATAGTTACATTATCAAGTTCTCCAAAATCGTCAAACACATTCACTTCAATCTTAGTCAGGATATATATTGGGTAGGTCCGTATCCACTCTTCATTTTTTTTTGGGGGGGGGTATATTATTTGTGTGTGTGTGTGTGTGTGTGTGTGTGTGTGTGTGTGTGTGTGTGTGTGTGTGTGTGTGTGTGTGTGTGTTTGTGTTTCGTTTTATTTTAATTTTCTCGGTCTTTTCTTGTTTTTTGTGTTTTGTTATGTTGTGTTGTATTTATTTGTTCGTTGGTTTGGTATTTGCATGTTCCCGTGATTGTTTGAGAAATATTTTACTAACTTTCATATTTATTTTTTCTAGATAACTCTTCAAAAATCTTTCAGTAGCATGAAGACTATTGATTTGAAACTGCATAGGAACACATCTAGGGATCTCTACATCTTAACTTGTTTAACTTGGGGCACTGTGACTATTTGACCTTCTTAACAAATATTGTGTCTTTATTTTCTATGCTTTTGCTGGCAAATCGAAAGTTGGATGTTTACAGACATATTGGGAATCTACGTGGACTAGGGCCCCACAAAATCTGTTCACTGCAAGCTGAGCACAGAACTCTCAGTGTCCTCCAATTTATACATGGAGTTCATTTTAAACTGACTAATGACTTTTCAAATCAACTCTGGCTCCATCAATGTGGATGTGAAACGTATGCTGCCACAAAATAGTGAAGGTCAGAAGATACAATAAAATAAGGAGCTCTTCATCTTTTCTGTCAAAGGTTTAGAGGACCAGATTAAAACCACCACTTGCTTTTTAAGGGCGGCGGCCTCTCTCAAACCAAGCATGAGCTTTCTTTCTTATTATTGAAAGCTGAGTATTGATGTCTTGGTAATTACAGAATATCTGCCGTTTGCACTATTTGATTTTGCCCTCATTGCTGTGTTGCAATTTATAAATGCAGTTAATGTTTTTTTTCTGAACTTATTGACGACCACATGGCATCTACATTGCATTGTATATACTGTTAGTTGTGTAGGTGTTAACATACGTTAAAGCAGCTAAAACATTTCAATTATATATACAAAGTGTCACAGCGAAAAAAGTTTGTCAGATTCATCAGAGCCCCTCAGCACTGTGGTAGCTTTCAACACAAATGTCATAAAACAAATGCTAATGAAAAGAAGTGGACCCTTGGTGTCCAACCATATCAATCTGTATTTTAAAGTGTACTCTAAGACAATAGCTAGCATTGTATGAACGTATTGCTCTGCAGCAAAAACGGACTGTATAGTAGTTAATTACAGGCTGTCACATGGTATCACTTGCTACACCTTCGAATCATCTGAGATGTATCTACACTGAACACGGATGATCATTTGAAATACTGTCAAGAGTGGCGCAACAAGGCCATATGATAATACATGAAGCTAAAACTAAAGTGCACTGTTTTGGTTGCCCTGATAGGTGGATTTTTTGTTGTTGTGTACATCATAGTTGATCATACATTATCATCATGATCATCATTATCATCATCATAATCATCATCCTGTTGGTCAAACCTGATCTCCGTTTTATGATCAATATTGACGGGTTGTATGTTTTTTGCAAATATACCCTGCATCCGTAAGGCAATTTATGCTATAAGTTGGATAATATGATTATGCTTGAAGTCCGAATCGTGAATTAAAATACTGAAGTAAGCATAACCTCTATCTGGTACTGAGTAACAAAAGAACAAAGAAAAAAAAATGATATGTCAAAAAGACAGTTACCGAAAAGTTGACTTACAGTGTATTGCAATTATATTAGCTCCTCATGGTCAAGAACCAAATGAATAACTAAATTGTGGTGAAAAGAAATGGAAATTTGGATATGCTTTTGTTCCATTGTCAAGTCTTAATATTCTGAAACACATGGTTGGCTGACTTTTCTGACATTTTAAGAGCGTGAATGTAACGAAGGGATGCAGTAATGCCACAGGCAATCGGATGAAGAGCTGGACTGGAGATCCACAGAACCTCACTGCATCATGTGCGAGAATCCATGTGAATCATTGAACCACATTAGATTACACAAGGATGTTTGGGGGAAGTGTTGCCCAATACTATTAATTTAGGAAATCTTTGGTTTTGAGAATTGGTTTCATTTATGACCACAGTGTATGGTAGGGAATTCTGATATGAGGAACAACCAATGATTTTAGGGGTGTATAAGAAGAAAAGGGCGTTCTTTCTATACATAACTTTACTTACATATAAAACGTGTATGTGCATAATGCTTTATGATGCTCATTGTGTACGTTCTGCAAAAGATTGGAGTCCAGGGGTATTACCAATGCATCATTTCAGTTGGCCAAGTAGATGTTCTGGTCGTATTAATCTCTGGATTGTGAAAAATGAAGGAATCTTGTTGGTTATTCAGACCTGCATCTGTTCCCGTGGAGCTGGTTTCACCAGGTTGTATTTTCGGTAGTCCCGGGAGTACCCAGGGAAATTCCTATTGACGTCATTTTGTCTCCAGATGGTGAAAAATATAGGAGATTTATTGGTTAGTCAGCAGCACTTGTATGTCTTTCCACAGAGCTGGCTTCACCAGGATACCTTCACTGTAGCCTCTAGAGCACCAAGGGGAATTCCTGGTATAATAATTTTAGAGCCTTATTTTACAGGCGACCCAGAGGAGCTTTCACGAGGACATCGTGTAGGATTTTTTTTGGGGGGGGGGGAGGGGGGGGGGAGGGGAGACAGGAAAACTGCGAAAAAAAAGTGATTTGAAAATCTTAATTTTTCACCATCTAGAGATGAAATTATTGCACTGTGGTTGAGGCGGTGATACTGAGACATGGATCAACTCCTTGAAACTGTACACCGTTAAGCCAAACCATTCAAAAAGAATGAAGGCCCCTCAGGGTCGCTTTCAGGGCCTCCATTTTACTTAGATGATGTGACTTTAGCATCTACACTTTCATTAGGGCGTTAGGTAGTACTGTGTTGCCGACGCGTCTGATTGGACTGGCGCACAATCCGCCTGTGCAAGGGTTTCTTGTGTGTGTTTTATACGTTGCAGAGGCAGGGTACAGGATAAGGGTGCATGATGTGAATACTTGTTCACTCATGTCTCATGCAAGCACACATTTAAAAAAAGGGGGACACTTGTCATGAGATCAAAATCTGAATTCAGCACTCATGCACATATTTATTTCATTTGTACGCTCCAGAAAAAAGCCTTTATTCAATTTAATTGTTCCACAGCAAAAGTGTAGATATATGCAGCAACACAGAGTAAATATGATTTTTTATACAAATTGACCTCATAATACAATTCAACGTTGTCCAACTCGTTTTATAGGGATGCTATATGAAATGCAAAGAGCTGTGTCTTTTTTTTAAATGTATAAGTATAGCACAAACTATTTCAGTACTGTTTTGACCCAAATCACTCAACACGAAACCAGTTGCATGTGTATCCCTTTGTAAAAATGGGCCAATTATGTTACACTTGCAAAAACACTATAAAGTCGATATACTTAATTGTTTAATCAGTCATAATTGAATTCTTTATGCGTAGATGGAACCGAGTAAATAAAAACGTCATTTCATGTTTGGAATACTTTCTTCCGTGTCACTACAAATATAAGCAAAACTTGTGATGTGTTCTTCCTTCAGGACGCTCATAGCCCTTATCATTCCTATTCATCCTAGTTGTCCAAGGTTTCTAGTTGCTTGCAATTCTTGTGAAAGTTTGAGCCCCGCAAGCACAGAAGTTATAATAAGGGGAACTGCGAAAAAAGCCTGGGACTCCAAAGGGCTTATAGTAGGCCGAGCATTAGTATTCTGCAGTACGGCGAGAATCCCCAAAGCCACCAGAACCAAGCACAGTGTCCGCATTGTTAAGGTCGAACTGTAAGAAAAATCATTCGGTCTCTTCTAACTTCCATTGTGTTATATTCAATTGTATCTCATGGTAAAAATCTTCAATTGAGCTCTTCTTGTTTATTGCTGTATAAGAAGAAACTTGGACACATTTTCGAAACAGAAAGTTGATTTTCTCATGTGTTTTTATTTGACAAATCATTGAATGAAAACAAGACTTGGCATCTATCTGGCCTTGGCAAAGTGGAAAAGTAATCAATATTTTAAAATAAAAGTAACCACAGCTTAACCTGAATATATATTGCATTTGAAAATATAAACGTCATTTAAAGTTAACACGTTTGAGAGTAGCCTTAACATAAGGAAAATGGACGTCTTGATAGGTAGACGGCCAAGCCACATCATCTGGCTCTTTAGTTTAAATATGAGTGGGGACTGCATCTAAAATTCTCTACATGACTTTCAAAATGCTAGGGAATCTACCAACTCATGCATCTCACCCATAATAAATGTAAACTTGACAAATTTTGAATATTTCTTTCGTGAATTTCTTCAATATATTTTGTTGCCCTGTCTATATATTTTTTGGTCCCCATTCTTGCTTGCATGAAATACTGTACACGGCATTATAACAGAATAAATTCATGTGCGGTGTAGAAAGGGTTCTTCATCACTTTTGGTACATCATTACCCTCTTTGAATATACTTGAGTGTTTTGACCCCTTACTACTTATTGTCAGAAGCTTATGATCCCTGCTTGTTTTACACATTTTTTGAATATATACAAGAGTAAATGAAGCTATTTATGTGTGTCCTTTTGCATGTATAGTTGTATGTCAAACGTACCAAAGCTGTAAATATAAATTTTCTTCATTGCTTTCAGTATATTCGTATCATGGGTGGTATTCCAAACTGAAACATTCCAAATCTTTCAAGAGTAAAAAAGCAAAACCAAACAAAACCTAAAAAAGAAAAAAAAAATCCACCTTGTATATTTGTGATAATTCAGATGAAACTTCTTTTTTTTTTTCGCGAAAAAGAACAAAACGGATCGGTACTTACCTTGTCTATCTTATCTAAAAAAGGCGCCCTTTATCCACGACGAAGAAAATCTTTCACTGTATGTCTTTGCGTTGATCAAATGCACCTGGCTGACAATAAGGGTAAAGTATGGCAACCTGACACTACTTTTATAGACCCATACGTATTGCATGAAATATGTTAAGTATGTCGGCAGACAATATTTGTACTCTGTCAGACTTTAAAAAAAGGAATGTCGATGAGGAGGTATTTGTGATCATTGTTCATACCCCCCCCCCCCCCCAAGAAATTTTTCTAAGCATAAACATTAATAGCATCATGTATCTGGGGCATATCTTGCCATCAACATAGTAAGTAGATACAAATGAGTCCTTTGTGTCATTTTAGCATGTGAGAATGAGTTTGTATTCTTGTGGAGGTACATGCAAAGTGAAATTCAGTCTTAACAAGGAGATAAGTGTGAGTAAACATACCAGAACACATAGGGAATACACAAGACCTATCCCATAGTCAGTTGCCATGATACCACGCACCACATAAGTGGTATTTCAGACATATAATATACTGTCTAATAATACTCAACACCACTTCTGATGCATGCTATTCATTTGAATTAGACAGTGTCATTACCATATCCAAACCGTAGTCCTAACGAAACAAATCCAAGTCAATTCCGACCAAAGGCAATGTTCCTTGGTATGTATAGCTGAAACATATAAATTTATAGTTCGTATTTACCCTAAAGAGACCAAAACGTAAGTGCAAAGGTCCATAGGGTGGAAAAAAACTTTATCTAGTTTTCACATGACAGAATGCAAAAATGTTTGTTTGAAATTATAGGCCTATTTCAGTAAATTGGCTTGAACAGTTGCACCATTCATGCATATACAGGACCATATAATTTATGAAAAGGGACCAAAATTTGCAGCACATCAGAGCATTTGTAAGTGGAGGTTCTTAACTTGTTGAAAATGTCAATAAAATTCAGTATTTAAAAAGGTATTACTTGCAACTACCATCTCAACAATGATCATCATCTATATAAGTCCACAAAGCGACACCAACACCAACATCAATCCATCAGAAAAGCCCTCTAGGCCTAAAATGACCATCAATAAGAATCTAAACAACATGATTATATAATTCGATGTGTTTTAGGCATGTAGTTAAAGGCATGATGTTGTTTTAAAGGAGATAAATTAAGAGTATTTCAAAAAGAAAAGTGTTTGAATTTCCACATATAGTAAGTACATTGGTTCAAATGTTAAATATCAGCCAGAAGCAAGTGACGTTAGGGCTCAAATCATTAAAACGTTGTCAAAAATGCATTAGAATAGTCAAAATTTGTAAGGATAGCAGTCACATTTCAAGTTGGCTCCAGAAGTAGTTTTGAAAGGACATTTAAATGTTCAAGAAAGCATATAATCCCACAAATCATCTAATAAGTCAATGATTAGGGTAATAATTTAAAATTCCAAAAATGTAGTATGCCGTATGAGGCTTTTTCGTGTAAAAAAGCAGTGAAGGGTGCGGTTAAGGAACTTCATTGCATAACCAGTAAAGACCGTGTTTTCAACCTTTAAGCATGAGGTTCTAGGACCTAAATATTTAGGTCTTATGTTGGCAAAAATAGATTAATGTCATGGGTCCGGTCGCTATGTTGCATCATCATCATCATCATCATCATCATCATCATCATCATCATCATCATCATCATCATCATCATCATCACCACCACCATCATCATCATCATCATCATCATCATCACTTTTACGTATTTAATTTAGCACCCTGGCAGACGCTTCTAATCCGTATTTTGTATGCTAAATGAGACACCGTATATATTCAATTGGATTTACTTTTTAATTCACAAAATATAATTTTATGTATTCTTATAACATACTTATTTTATAGATTATATTTAAAAAGATCAGCTTTATTTATTAATTTTTTTTTTTTTTTTTGGCCATATGATTTCTTCAGCCTGCAGTAACTTTAAAGTGCATTGTCCTAACGTCCTTTTTTTTAAAGCAAATCTTTTGGTGTTTCTTTCTTTCTTTTCTTTTCTTGTTCTAAAACTCGTTTCAAAGCCATCTCTCTCATGTCAGGTTTCCTGACAACTGCCAGTATTGTTCCAAGGCCTCTCAACTTTTTTTACATTTAGTGCTTGTTAGTCAAAGAGGATGTCGATGTTCGAAAAAAGAAGATTCAAAATGGACTAGTCAGGTCACATTACGTTGTGTTAATGTATCATCACCTAAGGTTTGTAATCATTAAAAAGAAAGCAACAGCTCACATTTGTATTTCAGTTGGACTTAGGAAAGAGGAATGTCAATGTGCAGGCATTTGTGGTTATTGTTCACACATAGCCCCCAGCAGCAATATTCAATCAGCACTTAGCTTGTGTGTGCTTGCAGGTACACATGCCTAGGTTTGATGCCTACCCCTCTCCCGCTTCAAAGAAGGAGGATAGCTTTCTCATGTTGATCAGCTAGTTGGTACAGAGACTGTGGCTTCCACACCATAGGTGAGGAAGCTTTCAAGATAAAATTTTGATACTGCCCAGGTTTAAAAGCCAGTATGCGGGCTAGGTGAAGTATATGGGTTTGTGACCTGAATCGTATTTCCCAAGTCAAGCATGCACTGTAGGAGGTGCCTCACAATATTTATTTTTCTTATGATTGGAGTTGTATATTACACAGGATTATAGACCTGTTCAAGAGCCAGGTCAGATTTGAAGACAATTCACCTTGACCTAAATTAAAGGTCACAAGGTCAGCTTAGTTAACTTACTGTCTACATTTTAACTGAAAATTTATTTTATGACAATATTACACATGGTTAAAATGCTAAAATACGGCCTGCTCTTCCAAGTTGACAGATGACCTTGACAAAATTTCCAAGGCCACCAGGTCCACCGGTCAGTGGGCAGGGAGAATGTGTGGAATCCACACTATGATTCAAGATAAATTGTAAGAGAGGACTTTGATAGTGCCCGGCTTTATACTACTACATAAGGACTTGGTACGGTATGAAGGTGGTTGACCTTCACCCTACTTACAAGGTTATGTTGGTACTATAATAAGTTATGGTTTCCACACGATAACTAGAAACTTTTGTCCAAATAAGACCTGTATATTGCCCAGGATTATGATCCGTATTCAACGCTACGTCAAGTTTGAAGATGCTTTACCTTGGCTGGAAAGTCACAAAGTCACTTTATTGAGCTTGGCTTCTGTATTGTACCTCGGAATTAAGGTTACTACACCAACATGGCACATAGACATAGTCCTCAATTAGCTCTTGGTCAGCTTAGAGGATGGATGCCCAAACTCCCAAGGTCACCTGATTGGTCATTCAGCCAAAAGACTTTTTCCGCAACATAGCTCATTCAGCAGGTGTTAAAAAGACTTTGATGGTGCCTAGGTATATACTTCTTAAAGGGCAAGGTGAAGCATGAAATGGTTGCAATTGACTCTTTTTCCAAGGACACAGAGGTACAATAGTAAGTTTTTTTTTTTTTTTTTTATTTTTTATTTTATTTTTTTTTTTTCGCTTTTTTTTTCTTTTAATGTAAGGACCTGAATATTGACAGGCTTATTATTTTCATCCAAGGCTAGCTTTAGTGTGAAGTTGGGTGACCTTCGGCTAAGGTCAAAGGTCAAAAGGGCACTTAAGTGAACTTGGTTTCTGCATTTGTAACCAGAATAGGAGAAATCACTTCAATGTTGCACATGGTAACATTGCTCAATCAGGGCTTGGTAAGCCTACGAGATGGGTGACCTTGACCAAATCCCCAAAGTCACCACCTAGAATCTCATTGATGAACTTGGTTTATTCATGATAACTAAAGATGTTTTTTTTTTCCCTAAAGCTTTCATATTGCACAACAATGTAGCATTTTGCAAGAGCTAGGTAAACGTCTGAAACGGCTGACCTGGAGTCAATTCCCAAGGCCACCGAGCCACATTGCTGAATTCAGTTACTGCTTATTGACTGGTTTTTTTTTGTTTGTTTGTTTGTTTGTTTGTTTGTTTGTTTGTTTGTTTTTGGGGGGGTGTTTTTTTTTTTTTTTTTTTTTTTTTGTTTTTTGTTTTTTTTTTTTTTGTTTTCGTTTTTGTTTTTGTTTTTGTTTTTGTTTTTTTTCGGGGGTGTTTATTTGTTTGGGGGGGGTTGTCTTTGTTTGTCTGTTTTTTTTTCTTTCTTTCTTTCTTTGTTTGTTTGTGTTTTTGCTGGTTTGTTTTATTTTTTTAACCAGAGCTTTTATATTTTTAGATATTTACATTCTTCTATAAGGGCTAGTTCGGGTATTTTCTTTTAGACAACTTGATACAGCAAAATCAAACTTAGACCCTGTGATATCAAATAAGAATCTCGTATTCACTAACCACACAAGAAGCCTGGATTTCAGCAAACAGGAAGGGAAATCATTATTCTTTTGTGCAGTTGTTGAGGCTCGATGTTTCCACCCACTTGATTCGTGTACTGCTTTAATGTTCCAGGACCATGAATGGAACGAAAGGTTGCATTTGTTGTGCAATAGCCGAAATGATGGACTTGAGATTCAAAACTTATCACTGGATCGCGAAGTCGAATCCACTCAAAATCAGCTTTTACATTGTCCGTATATAAGCCTATGGACGTCCTTCAGAAAACGTTTTTGGTTAAATTCCACCTAAATGGACTAGGCCTTACAACCACTTCAATTTATTATTTGGAAAAGGCGGCGGAAGAGTTTTTCAGTGTCTCAACAATTTGAGGAAAAGTAGTGTTACCCATAAAAAACTAAACAGGCTGGAAGTGAGGCTAACATGCAAAAGTAACAGGAATACTTTGTATGCCGTGAGGACCTTCTGCCATACGTATATATTCCCCCACATATACAGGGTTCATGTTAATGTTAGAAAAATGACACTGCTGTTGATTACATGTTCGGGTATCAGCATGTCCACAGACATATACAAATATAAAACGACAAGTGAATGAAAAAATGTGTGTTTTTTATCATGATTTAATGTGCAAAAAGGCCATATATCAAGTTAATAAAATTCTTTAGTGTTGCTCAAGTTAGTAAGACGGTGCTATACTTTTTTTGTCGCTCTATCAATTGTATCAGAACCGTGCTGCAAACAGGTATTGCGTAGGTATTAATAAGTCGACCCACATGCCACCCATAAAAATGATGTATTCTGTGCTGTAGTAGGTCCATAAGGATTCCACGGTGGCCGTGCTACTTGCTGTCTTCGTGATACAGAAAAGTTTGATCTTTTATAAATCTGAAAATCTAAAAGCTATGGAAATAAAAATATCAACTGCGTATTACCCCTTAGTAGAGCTTTCCAATGATATATAACATCATATATGTTTATTGTTTAAAGTTGATAAAAAAATCACCTCATCACTACTAAGGGTATGCACGATGCAGCCACCGGTGAAAGATGGCCCCTTTCCCCGGCAAACACATTTCTGATACAAGACCCAATTCCTTTGTCGCATGCAATATTTTATGAAGTTATAAATCTCGAATGGTTGGGTCGATTTTCATCAAATAACGACCAAATTAAAGCCCTTTTTATATACAATACGAATATTAAACATTAAATATGATTTACATAAGAGATGTGCTTGTGTTTAGCGGGTAAGCGTCGATACTCTTGTCGGGGCAAGGTGTGAACATCAACACGCAAGCCGCCGGCAGTAAACAAACATCTTCCGTGTCGTACCATTTTTTTCGGAAGCTATAACTTCTGAGCGAGTCGTTTAAACCTGCTGAAGGAAATTAGAGATATTGTCGCACCAGGGGTTCGCTCAAGCTTAATGGTCCATGTAGCTAGTGAACGCTTGGTGGAAATTCTGTTATATGGCAACACAGACTTTACACTTGAAGTTAACCAACAATTTTTTTTTTCAAATGTACAAAATTTCATAATCAATACTCGGAGGTTTCACTTTTAAGGTCTGGTGTGTCTTATGTTGCTGAAACTAATTTGAATCGTTAATAGATGGGTTATTTGTACATTTTATGTGAGGTATAAACTTGACGATGTATGCTTTATTGTGATATATAGGACTGTAATGCATTCCGTTTAACATATATCTTTCATTGTACTTGTCCTGTGCGTCGTGTACATAGACCATGTGTTGCGTTGTATGTCTGGAGAGCCTCCAGATTAGTAATTTTGTACTACCTAGGCAATCTATGTAAAATAAATATGTTTATAATAATAATCAATAATCAACATTTCACTTTTATTCCAAGCCTTCGGCCTGGGGTATTTCGTATCAGATCTACACTTCACTTTTATTCCAGGCCCCGCCTTTGGGTTTCTTCTTTGTTTTGATTATTTGCGTGTGGATCCTGAAATTTATTTGTTTGTTTTTGTGAGTTTTGTTTTGGGATGCTGTTAATTTGATATAGCCGGTCATTATCTGCGCACGTGCTCTTTGAGCGTGAGAGCTGGTGAAAACTGGTAAGGGACTTAGGGCGGAGTCAGTGTTGTCAATCGAGGGGGCAACATAACTGACTTGTCCGCGTTATAGTTCCAGAACACCCCTTGACATATCCACCACTAGAGTGTCTCATTTGACATGCACAAGTTTGCATAAAGTTCCTTGCTGCCCTTACAGGGACAGCCCCAATATATTGTTGGGGAGACTTGCTCACACACATTTACACAACAAATATACATTGTTAGCCACAAAGTTTCATATTGTTAGGCAACTCTTTATGCGAAAAATATACCTGTTAGGGTTTAAAATGTGATGATGACTGACATAATGACATGGATCAACAAATTTCTTTGTCCACGATAGCCGTCTGTATGGGTATTTACGCTGGACTGCTCTGATGAGAGAGATACAAATCCTGTACATAACGAACCGCAACTTTGACAGTGAGAATGCGATTAAAAGTCATTTTCACGACCAAGAATCTATTTTTCTTTTCCCATGTGCTTTAAAGTAGCTTATGACTGATGAAATGGACATATTACCATAAATTATCACTCTTTGCATAAAAAATATCCTGAAATTTACTTATGTGATTCTCAAATCATAAGGGTCCTCTTTCCTTTAAATGATATTATATTGATATTTCATTCAACTCTTTTGCTCACATATTTGCATTGTCTAGTGTCCATTTTGTGTGTCTTTCCTTGATAATTGTTCTTCTTCATGCTTTATGAATTCTGATTATATCTATACACCACGCAGGCCTTTTGATAGGAAGATCACCTGCATGTACTATTAAAAGCTAATCAGGATCGCGGGGTGCCACGTCAATCAACAATAAAGCGCAGTCCTTCACATAACACATGCCCCTCAAACAGATGGTTGTTTAGATATTTGCATTGTCTAGTGTCCATTTTGTGTGTCTTTCCTTGATAAGTGTTCTTCTTCATGCTTTATGAATTCTGATTATATCTACACCTGCGACTTCCTCACACACATTTACACAACAAATATACATTGTTAGCTACAAAGCTTCATATTGTTAGGCAACTCTTTATGCTAAAAATATACCTGTTAGGGTTTAAAATATGATGTGGTGCTAAAAACATAATTATATGCCATAAACATAGTTGTGGAGGTTTAAAACTGTGGGGTGGTGTAAATGATGCTAAAAATAAATTTAGAAAGCTTATATGTATTTTGGTCTCATTTTGAAGCAAGACCCTCATAAATAACCTGCTTTTCACCTTAATCCTTGCAATGTCGCCAGCTGATCAATATTTCCAATCAATCAATAGAGATCAATCCCCTATCACAGATTTCCAATCAATGACTTGTCAATACCAACTTATAACCACCTTAGACCGATCCCCTATTTTCCAATCACCTATCAGAAATCAATTAGCATTTCCAATCACCTCCCTGAATCGATCAGAGATCAATAAAATTGATATCAGACGGACATACATGTGGTACTATCTGTCCAATTTCATGAAGATTGACTTTTAACTTTAAAAGATAATGCCAAATGCATTTTTAAGGAAAAATGCAACTGGTCATTTGTCCCCAAAGTGGATGGAAGACAGGCCCATTCACTCGGAGAAGATTCGAAAAAAAAAAAAAGAGAAAATTGTCATATATCTTCTACTTAGTTTGGCAAAATGAAAATAAAATGACCCCCACCCCCATCCCAAAAAGGGCTTCCGAGAGTATTCAGACGTTTTCCCCAAGGCGTTCGCACGTCACGAGAAAAAAAAAAAAAAAAAAAAGAAGGTTTTCTCGGCTTTCTGGCGACTGGACTGATGGCTATTACCATGATACGGTGTTTAGTGAAACTTATTATTTCATAAGCACGTGCCAACTGATGTTTATTACATGTCAACGCTGATGGTGTGAATGAACCAGCGAGTAGTGTTTCTTTCTTTGCATGGCACTAAGAGAGAATAAGGTACCGTAACTCATTGTTCACATCAGAAATGTCATGTTCCTTTTCGAAACACAGGTGTGCTGGATTGCCGAATAAAAGCACAGCTTCATTTGAAGATGTATTTATTTAACAGAATGTGCTTTTTGGGGGTCGGGGCTTTTTCACACTTCCTTTTTCTTTTTCTTTTCTTTTTTTTTTCTTTTTTTTTTTTTTTCCGACAAGGAACGCTCTTGTAAAAGATTTCTGTTTGGCACAACCCTGAAAGGCCTGTCTGGGGATGATTAGCGAATAATATAAATGTCAACATGCAACAAACAAGTCTACAGCACTCTCTCCTTAATATGATGTGCATACGCCTAGGGACATGTGCCGGCCGCACTGAGGAGGGCATGTTTCTTTTTAAAGAGTAATTACGTCCCTTTATTTAAGGACAGGTTAGATACCAAAAACCTTTGTCTTGGCGATTTTCAGATTTTCACAGCTTTTACAAGATAAATCTCTTTCTACCCACGTATTACACTACCGTGTAAGTAAGTGGGCACGCTATATACCCCCCCCCCCCTCAAAATAATAAAAGTAATAATGATGCTGATGATGATGATGATGATGATGATGATGATGATGATGATGATGATGATGATGATGATGATGATGATGATGATAATAATAATAATAATAATAATAATAATTGAACATCTTTATACTGGATAACCTATTCAGCCTATGGCTGATCTTCCACATGGTCCAGTAGGCAAGATCTTATCCCAATTACCCCAAACTTAATGTAGGAGGAAACGGGTGATCCCGCAAAAGACCTACGGTGCTCAGCAGGTGTTTGGGGAAGCTTGCCACATGCGACCACAAACCCCCTGCCAAAAAATTGCCGCGTGATTCAAACCCTCGAGGGAATCAGATTCACCCGTCGGAGGAGCTTCCCGGGACGAACAACTCATGTCATCTTGCCATCGTTGCTGATCGAACCCAGGCAGCAGAGGGAACAGGCCAAAGGGTACTCGTTAGCGCACTGAGCACGCCCAAACAAGATGGCTTTTCGACTAAAAATCATGTTTCGCCTCAGCTGACTTACAATTAATACTGAGCTTTAAGGAGGCTCAGTTGTCCGTCGCTTCTGTCCATCCATTAACAACTCACATTTCTGACTTCTCAAAAACTGCCCACCACATACTGTTCCAACTAAGTGCCAATGTACGTTGAGTAGATCTCCACCACGTTTGTTTAAATAGGCAAACTCCAGTGATTTTGGGA
>OZ026618.1:54406109-54408609 GCA_964020975.1 Hermodice carunculata | reverse complement strand
ACACACACACACACACACACACACACACGTAACGTTACAGATGTGATGTTATTGTCTCACCGGACATGCTGGATGCATTGGACAAATTCATAAAGGTTTGCTATGCCTTCATGATCAACAAATATTATAAAGGCATATACACAACAAGTCAAATTACTGTGCGCAATAGATCAATGAAACCTTGATCAATTATAGCATTTTGACACCGACAGCATAATAAACATCCAAAGACCAAATTTTCCCACATTAAGAGCAAGTTGCGTTTTGTTTTTGTTTGTTTGTTTGTTTGTTTGTTCTGTTTGTTTTTTTTTTTTTTTTTTTTTTTTTTTTTTTTTTTTGGTTTGTTTGTTTGTTTGTTTTTTTTTTTTGGTTTGTTTTTTGTTTTTGTTTTTGTTTTGTTTTTGTTTTGTTTTAAAGGTGTGGCATAATGATGGTAAATGTGGATTTTTTTTTTACAATGTGTGCCTGTGAAGGTCTGAATAACAATGCATAAAAGCGGTTATCCAGAATTGTGGTAAAAAGGTAAAAGTAACGCGTTGCGAGATTAAAGGGATTGCGTTGAATGTTACAAATTAAATTCAACTCATTCAAATTGAATTAAATTATATTGTATACAACTGCTGACCTTGCCACTGTCTATAAGAACCGTGAGATAACTCTTAAACAACCCGATTATATTTCTAGAGACAGAGAGGCATGAAGCATAATAACGTCAAATGTTCGAAATAGAATGTACCATTATATGTTTGAAAAAAAAAGAGTAATTTTAAATAAAGGTGACACGTGGCCTCATGTTTATAGCTGACACACAAATTCGTTTATAATAAAAAATAAACAAATAAAAGGTAACAGTGACTCCATTTTATCCAATGATGATTGATCAATTACCTCCATGCTGTGACTGAAAACAATAATGTATAGCTCTACTTATATCATTGGACTTGTTTATACAAAGAATGAGTTATACATTTATAATATAAAAAAACACTGGTAACAGTTACTCCATTATATCCAATGATGATCACAATTGTGAAGATCAGGTGTGACTGCTGATGATAGTTTTCTATTTATAATATTACATCAGCCCTACATGGATTGCACCAGGTAAATTGAATAGAATACAATGAACAATGACTCCTTTAAAGGTCATATTGATTGAATGGCTACGACAAATTATAAAGTTGATGTTTAGTGTCATTAGAAATGATATCTGAAAACCAAAATGTTAAATTTCATTTTTGAATGGTGTTTTTTAGCTTCAAAATGCATCACATTTGACAATCCACTTTTGTTTTTAATTCGATTCATTTGTATTTGTTTGAGTCCTGGAAGAGTGTTTGTTTGTTTGATTAAATGATGCAAGGTGTTTTTTTTTTTTTTTTTTTTTTTTACTATAACTACTAATGAAGCCACTCTCGCCGAAGGGCGATGATCACTCTCAGATGCATGCTCATCAATGTTACTTAATCCATCGATGGCAGATATAGAACCCCCCCCCCCCCAGTTCAATTCCTCTTTTTCTCTAGTTATGACGCTTTGCCATTGTCGTGCAACTTGATTGACAATAGTTTCACCTGTATCCAACTGTGCTTGTGATTCCAGACAGTGTAGCCATCACGATCGCGTCGCCTTTTTTTTAGCCAGTCTTCACATCGAAACCCTTAGCAATTACCGTTGTTCCTCAATTATGGTTATGTGCTTGATGTTTAAAATGGTTAATGCAAGTCTCTAGATCCGAATGAGCCATAATGTACCTGTAACATAAATATACAGCAGGTGTGTTGCAATGATTAATAATGATATTTCAAGAAGTGAATCAACACTCCTCATAAAGTATGAAATACAGATTAAAAATACAGTTCCTTCAATAATGATATATGAAATACATAGTGACCGTCAGATGACTAACTTGTTCGATTAATGCAAACAGCACAGCAAAATACATGGAAATGTATACACTTTTTAAATTGTTGAAGTTTGCCATCAGTGGCTCATATGATATTAAATACATATATAAACCTCTCTTCAAAATTTAAGAAATTCAGAGAGCTTGTAAGTGGCCGTTATCCCAGGCGACTCGGGTGTTCACAGAAACCGAAAGGCCAAAGATTTCGACATAGCTACATTCTACTGGTAAAGCATATTAACCACCCCAGCGTTTTACTGAGCGTCTTTGAGTCCCAACCCAGATCCCCAGGCCTGCTCAGAAACACTTATAGAGGGTACTTTGGTACTTCAGACTCAGACAACGGGCGCAAAGAGTAGGCCTGACCACTGTTCAGGTTTACATTACTAAGATGGCTGAACTTATTTTTCATAAATGTTGACAAATCTTGCATGCCATTTTATTACATGTTTGGTGATGTTCATACCTAGTATATTTTCATTTCTCACATACATGCCACAGGTGTGTGTGCGCGTGTGTGTGTGTTTGTGTCCCTTCTCTCTTTTTTACCACTGATGAAAGCCAGCCATGGACTCTGCAGGGAGGCCTGTATGT
>OZ026618.1:54306109-54403609 GCA_964020975.1 Hermodice carunculata | reverse complement strand
TGTAACATTTTATAGGTATATGTACAGTATTACATAACCGTTTAATGTCAGGTGCAAAAAAGAATTGCTAACCTGAAGAAATGGAAATGCAATCTTTATTTCATTTTATTAAATTTTGCTTTTCAATTTGCTGGTTTGCAATATGTGTTATATAATGTACAAATTAAAAAACTATATAGACAGGTACATATACCATTAACCTATTTTTTTTTTCTTTTTAGTTCCACTTTAAGTACCACGAAGTTTCCCTTGTATCAGTGCAAACTCTGCTCCGCCGGAGTTTAAGACCAAGAACAGACGCTACCATTCAACCCAATCTTGTTAGATCCTCTCAGATAAGAGTCCCTGGCACATTAGTCGTGGTCTTTTCCTCGCAAATACATATTTAGATTTTCTTCAGTAAATTACCATGCTTCCCAGGTCCTTGGAAGTACCTGACATTAACATGCAAATCGTGCTAGGTCCTTTCAGGTACAGGGCTAGTCTGGTCCTCTCAAATGCAAGAACAATTTATTGTGTATAAACTGTGGTGCTTGTTGGGTTTTCTCAAAAGCTGTATACTTTACCAGTTGTCAAATACAGAATCAGCTTGTAGATCACCGAAGGTATTTTTAAGGTCCGCTTGAATACAACAGTCATGCATCATTATTGTGTAGATTAAGTGTGAAGCACGTTTGCCCAATTTTCCCTTGTGTGTGTGTGTGCGTCAAATGCATGAGTGAACATGAAGAACAATAGAAAGCCCTGCAAAGTTTGATGAATTTGAATGAAGTATGTATTCCACCATTGACTGGGCATTTCAAAATTTTAGTATGTAAAGCACTTAGAGTGACTGAACAACTTTCTTTTGAGCGTTTTTCATACAAAGTGTACGCCTGGTTGTTGTGGGCAATTTTGAGGGAAAATGTACATATTCCTAGTGTATTTCTTTGTAAAATACCCACACCCCTGCATCAGGCAAGACCATTGGGACGTGACTGGTGTATTCAGCTATTAACAGGCGAATCAAGCCATTGTTGTTGTATATTCGCATATGGGTTACTGTACGTTCATTATGACGACTTCACATGTCTAGTATGGTGTGTGATTTTGAATTCACACCATTGTGAGAACATGGGGAGCCCTGACAATACAGTTCTATTGTACGGCAACTTTGTATAAAGCTTTGCTGAATTTTTTCTAGTTAAGGCTGCTGTAGCTTGAAGCCCTCTAGAGAGCTTAGGTGATGCCATTAATATCAAGGAAATGAGAACTGAGGTTACCAACCGTGACATATTGACATAATTTCCTATGTTGACAACAATTAGGTCCTCTCAGGTACAGGGTTAGTTCGATTCTCTCGAATACAGGAAAGCTTTCTTCTGTGTAAAGTACCGGGCTTGTCTGAGGTCCTCTCAATGCAGCAATACTTGCTATGGATCAAAATCAATTTTGTAGGGTCATGTAGCGGGAGAATCTAGTGGTGCAACAGTCTTACCCACGAGACCCTCTTCAATACAACGAACATCATTAAGGTGTACATTACGCGCAAAGCATGTTCGCTCATTCCCCAGTTGTTAATTCTACGAGGACTTCACATGTCCCGAATTATGGGCGATTTTGCATTCACACCATTGTGAGGACATGGGGAGTCCCTACAATGCAAGTCTACTATAAAGCAAATCATGAAGAAGCTGCAGTGAATTTTTTTTAATTATCGTGCATAAGTGCTGGCCGAAACATGCGAAAGAACCAATTTGATATCTACATTAAAAAATAACCATTCCACCAATGTACAGAATGTTTCCATTTACATTTCAACACGGTTCCGCTTGACTATTCAGGCTCTGAACACTTTAGCAGCAAATATAATGTACATGCCTTTTTTTTTCCTCTGTTAATTCTACATTTAGTATGAGGACAAATTATGTTACAATGCCGCTCACATGATAGTGAGGACATGGGGAAAAAAATCGCAACAATACAAGCTCTCACAACGTGGATACCAATTTTGCAAGAAAACTTAATGAAATTATTGGAGTAAAGCGTGTGTTGAAAAGAAAAAAAAACGTTTAAAGCCAAGAAATAGGGGTCCTCACAAGTAGGTTTTGGTATCAGGAACTCACAACACAACATTAACAAAACTTGTATGTGTATATGTACGCGTGTTATTTGTATACTTTTTTTTTTTTTTGTCTTGGTAGCTTTTGAATTTCCTTTGTTATCTCTTCTTGTTTTCTTTGTTTTTGCTTCTTTTTTGTTTGTTTATTTTGTTTTTGTTTTGTTTCTCTTTCTTCTTTCTTTGTTTTTGTTGCCTTTTCCCCTTTGTTACTGTTTCTTTTTTTCCCTGTTTTTTTTTTTCTGAGGCGGGAGAGGGGGACATACCTACACTCCTTCCCCGCTCATCCATCTGCACAAGTTGACAAAATTATAACAGCGTGATATATGAATTTGATCGATGGAATGCGCTGTTCTATACCATTATCTCGCATTCTGCACACAGTGTTTGCGTTGTAATATGGGATAATTATATGAATTTTGGCCTCACATACATTGACGACACTGAATGACTTACGAATTATAATAATAATATTGCCAGCATCACATGCTATGAGGAGGAAAGAAACAATGGTGTTTCGTAACGTTCTGGCACTTACGACACTGCTATGGAGTATAGAAAGGGTGGTTGTGCAGCCGCATATCGTTCGGTATGTATTATTCTACCGCAGATTTGACGCTGTACTATCACAACCAAGAATCTTAGTTACTTTACCTTCTGTTGGTTTTCTTTCAGCTATATAAACAATTTACCATTCTGTTTCAATGACAGCAATACCATTTGCGATTTATTTGGCTGCCAAAATGGTTAGTAGATCAATCAATCACATGTCAGTATTTGAAAACTGTGTTCCAGTTATAGTTTTCACGGAGACGTAGGACAGATACAGGTATGTATGTATGTATGTATGTATGTATGTATGTATGTATGTACGTACGTACGTACGTACGTATGTAGGTAGGTAGGTAGGTAGGTAGGTAGGTAGGTAGGTAGGTAGGTAGGTAGGTAGGCAGGTAGGTAGGTAGGTATGCATGATGCATATTCATATTTTACACAATGAGACCACCTTGTGAATGTAACTAGCCTTTCAAACATAAACTTATACAGAATGTATTATCTGTATGTTTAACGGTATTCCCCGTCGCTCGTGGAGAGTTTACAATAAACGTGTAATTGAGGTATGTGGCAAACACTGTGACAAATAATGTATGTCTACTCATCCAGGTTTTTCATCCTTGCACAGTCAATAAGATGTGATGCAGGTGAAGTGTGCAAACGTATTTGGTTGTACCCCGGCTGTGTCCTTCACATTTCTGTGGCAATGACCTTGAATAATTGAGTTTTTGTAATGTGTCTGTAGGTGTTGAAGGAATGATTGATCCTGGAGGGCGGTACATCTAAAAATATGCTTACCAAGCAGACTAGGCACTGCGTTTCTTGACAAAAGGAAACGAATAAAATGGATGGGGTGGGTGTCCTCATGGTATTTATTTTATTTACTTTTTAATGTATCAGTGTGTAATGGCGCTAACGACACTTTTATGTGAACGGTACATTACGACTTCGTGTAATCAGTGAATATGTGCTGGATAGACTTAAAAGGGACAACGCTTTGTGCTCGTGTCGGTTGAGGTCACTCACGGTAGCTGATCAACCCGCCCTATTTAGGGGGGCAAGCGGTCGTAAACTCCTATCTGGGAGGTAGGAAACGTGCTTACCGGGAATGAAAATGCCGGATCGTTTGGATAATCAAATGGATACTCCCGGTTCCAACGCAAAAAAAAAAATTAAGCCTTTAGACTGGGAAGTAATTGATGTGGTCATTTCCCCGGAAAAATAAAAACCTTGAAGAAAGAATAAAAACCTTGAAGAAACAAATGATGAAGTTTCAGGTCAATCCTTTATAGTTTGGTAACGTTTTACGAACACAAAAGTGACGGCAGTGATTCCATGTCTTTCATTGTCGGTATTTAGCCTGATTTCTGGGAAAGATTTACATTGTATATCATTGCGAGTGATTAAAATCAGTATTATTGGCCAGTTTGTCATAACTTGGTGCTTAATTCGTTGTAAAAAAAACACCTTACTTCGAGTCACTAGACCTAATTATGAGTATACAGCTATACATTTAGGGACTTAAAACCGGGACACGGCCACACGGGGGGGGGGGGGGGGAGGTACGGACAGAACGGGAGGAAATAGGGATATAACCGGATGTCAGGAGAGCCCCTCTTATATAGAAGATAGGACTTATGGAGAGTGTATCACTAAATTTGGAATAAATTGAGATTCAGGTCCTCAAAAAAATACAAATACATATTAACAACAACATGATGCCTACATATATTAAATAAACAAATAAATGAAAAAAAATCATTATGAAAAAAAAAATGATCAACAATTATTCAGCTGTGAAGGAAAGAACTGGAACACCTGTGTGGTACTGTGTAAAACAAGCATGTCTTTTTTCTTAAGAAAATAGTTTCTATCCCTCTTCCGAACTATTTTTACAAATATAGGCAACTAGGCCCATTTGTTTCTTTCTGATGAGCTTTCAATCTAATTTTGTAAAATGATATTCCAAAAATACTGAAGATTACAAGTGTTATCCTTAACAATCTGACAGGAAGCGTGGTACATATACTTTGCAGTAATTTAGGAAGCAAATTGGCCTCAGGATTTAAATATTCGTGGTTAACAAGCTTGTTGGTCACTTCTGTAAACCGTGAGGAACTGTGAGTCACATGCTTTATAACGGCGTGAAGAGCAAGTACTGCCGCGCATGTTATACGGGGAGCTTAAACAAAAGTGTTGACAGTGACTTGAATTATTTACTGAGCTGCAGGCACCCCATGAAGCAAAACATATATGAGGCCGAATCTCAGCTCCGCCGACACCCATGACCCTGGGTCCGGCAAGTACTGCCGTCCTTCCAAATTTCCTGATCCGCGCAGCCGCTGCGTTGCCGGAATTATTCCCCCCCCCCCCCCCAAAAAAAAAGAAAATAATAGCATAAAATAAAATAAAATATGCTGAAATAACATAAAAGGAAACTATCTGTGTACCACTTCAAGTTGAATTTTCCCCTCCACATGTGAAGGGCAAAAGTCTTTTTACAAGCTTCGTCTGTATATCATATATCATCGATTTCAGTGATGTAGTAAAAGAGCATACACAGCTTGGTGCACATGGTAGAAATCTTGCTAATGTGAAAGTATATACAAAAAAAAAAAAAAAAAAAAAAAAAAAAGAAAAAGCTTGATATTGATTAATAGGGAGACGTGAGAAGCTAAGCGGGGAACAGTCCGTCAAACAGGGGCCAAGCTTCACTGTGCATGGCCAGCTCAGATGTCAACATGGCTTATTACACCGGTGGTTAGGATGTCTGGACATACATACATACACACATACACACATAGATACATACATACATGCATGCATGCATACATGCATGCATACATGTATGCATACATACATACATTCATACATACATGCATACATACATACATACATACATACATACATACATAACGTGTTTTCAGTGCAGCATTATTGTACCGGTTTCTGTGAGATAAGCGTTATCTTGTGATTTTTATTAGATGCATTTAGTGTTTTTTTCAGGCTCGACTTGCATTAGCATTATAGGTATACATGAGCACTTTCCGAGGACATAGGTATACATGAGCACTTTCCGAGGACAGATCGCTTCCAATAAAGGTAAACACAAAGTTATTGTATAACAAAACAGGGTTACAGTTTCGGGCCAAATTCTTTTAATTCTTAACTACAGGAAATTTCCGAGCAATTTTTTGTAGCAGACTAGACCACATCGTCATCAAAGACTTGATATTAACTACCAGTAGTACATGACACATTCATTACCGACAGCAATGTGAGGAGACGTCAAGGGATACAGTCCGTCACAAAGCAGTAAAAATTCAAGTGCAGTTTTGTGACTATTTTTTTTCCTAAAATTTTACTCCTCAAATCTGGTTTCACGGTAAGCGAATTGAATTATCCGGAATTTCAAGTCGCGCTAGCTGTTGCATGGCGGTCACGTCAGGCAGGAGTGCAAGAGCTCAACAAGTTTTAGGGGAAAAGCAAGAACTATAATTTCAAATATCTGCTTTTGTCTCTTTCCCATTCATGCACCACTTCCATTGAGTGTCCCGAATGGAAGTTGTAAGAGTAAGCCCGTGAAGATTAGCATATCCGTACCTAAGCCGAACTATTCCTAGAAAACTAGAAAAATTCTTCTGCCCGGAGTCAGTGAGTCATGGTAAGTAAGCAGCAGGTAATCTCTCTCTCTCTCTCTCTCTCTCTCTCTCTCTCTCTCTCTTCTCTCTCTCTCTCTCTCTCCTCTCTCTCTCTCTCTCTCTCCTCTCTCTCTCTCTCTCTCTCTCTCTCTCTCTCTCTCTCTCTCTCTCTCTTCTCCTCTCTCTCTCTCATCTCTCTCTTCTCTCTCTCTCCTCTCTCTCTCTCTCACTCTCTCTCTCCTCTCTCTCATCTCTCTCTCTTCTCTTCATCTCTCTCTCTCTCTCTCTCCTCTCTCTCTCTACTCCCCCCCCGTCTTGGCAGACCTAAACTAGCTGCATTTTTTGGACATCAAAACTACGATGTCTGTTAACAACAGAAGATGACTCTGATTAGTTGTAATTTAAATTCACCAGCTATGTACTGTTCTTTTGGCTAAGTCTATTTGTCATTCTGTTCATCGTATGGCAAAAATGTTCGAATAACTCTCTCTCTATCTATTGTTACATTTTCAACGCAAATGTTGACCATATGATGCACAATTTTACTGCAGCTACATCAAAACAGATGTCTTGCAAGTTCCTCCATTTAGTCAGGATCTATTCACACACATTGAATGTGCACCACAGGAAATTGAATTACCAGGGCAAAAATTCCAAATTCTGTTGTTGTTGTTTTTTTCATTTTTATTTAAAGATCAACATCATATATGTTGACATTTCTTTTGTCACAGGTATACAAACGCAGATCATGCATTCTGGTAATCTATCAATATCGTCATTGTCCACACACATTACATCATCTTCAGATTCCGTTTTTTTCTACTTCATCATGGACAAATGTGACCCAAATATTTCAGCAAATCAGCAACGCCACCTAGTAGCCAGGTACTCAGTCACAGGGATTATCTTACTTACAGGATATCTGTGACGATTCTGTCTTACATCCCCTTCATACTTATCGCGTGGTGGAACACTGGGTAATGCTCTATCACTGCTTGTCCTTTCCCGTCAAGCATTTCAGGGAAGTTCATCCCTTTACCTACGTCTTCTGGCCATAATGGATACATGTGTTCTGTAGGGATGGCTATTCTCCCTCACAGCCCAGCTCTATCAGTACAGCATTGTGCCACTCTGGTTCTGCAAGACTCTCGTGTTCTGCCAAGCCTATTTCTCTTGTTGTGCTGTATGGACAGTCGTGGCGATGACAGCGGAAAGGTTTATCGCCGTAGCAGCACCACTAAGGGCAGCACGGTATGCACGGTTAGAACCGCCATTATTGTAGCTTCAATATCTACAGCACCTTTTTCCTTTCTTGAACTTCACTTCTTTTGGACAGTGACGAAAGTAAACCGATACTGTATCTACAACCGGGCTGACTATAGGAATTTTTTTGCCGGTTGGTTAGCCTTTGAAGCAGCTCTAAAATTTTATGTTCCCATTTGTTTAGTTATAATTCTCAATGTGTTAATTGTTATCAAACTACAGTCAGCACTGAAAGCTAAGGCGGCTATGACCACCACAGATGATGATCAGATTCGGCATAGGCAAATGACAATCATGCTGCTGTCTATATCTGTTTCTTTTGTAATATTTATCCTACCATTTGCCTTGTATTCGCTGACGACTTCTTTCTGGGTCAACCGTGATGTTCCTCATATATATGCGTTGGCAGCATTATTACAAAGAATTGGAATTGTGTTTAACCTTTGCAACCATAGTGCAAATTTCTGCTGTTACTTTATTAGTGGACACAAGTTCCGCAACGAACTTCGAATGCTGCTCCGATGCAACGCCCACATTTTAGATCGGCCTGAAAGAATACCATGACCGGAATGATAAAGCCATCTCAACATTATTTAATGAAGCTGTCACTAACAAACTCACTACCTGCAGCCAATCCAATGGACAAACCTATATGATATGTGTTGGTCAGGCGTATATGACCCTTCCCTGAAGGTGACTGAAGGAAAAAAACCAACACATGTACCGAGGACAAGACAAAGGCACTGGAAGTGTTACATCAGGATTTCTTGAATGTCATAGTTTAAGTCTGGTTACGATACTTTAAGTGCGTTTTTGTTAGCTCGTATGGCCGCTTTATAACATATATTCCACGCACGACAAATGATTATTTGAAAATATAAATTTGAATAATGCTGATGTGCATATGTTAGGCACCCTGTGCAAAGACGCTTGCTATGAAGATGAGACAAGAGTATGTAATGCAACAACTTCACAGAATCCTATAATGTATTGTGCCGTTCTCTACTTTTTGCATGATTGACAGCGATAATTTTGGCATTAATAAATTACGACACTTTTGCCAATGAAATGGCTTCTTTTCCTTTGTCTGTCTTTGCATAAGGACTTCGTGTTAAACCACGTCTAAAATTTTGTTGCATAAACAAATGTGATATGTGTGTCATGGGTGGTTTCACTCTTCTATCGAGACTCTACCTCATCATATGTACGTGATAACACTATCAACCACATGCCAGAATAAGCCACCAATGTTACTGTCCGTGAGTCAGGTAAGAATAATTTTGCAGAATGACATAACTGTTCTTTTTTTTTTTTGGGGGGGGGTGTAACTGTCCACTTCTTGGTTAAATTGCCCTGCTTTTCTTAATATAGGCACGGGTCCGAGAGTGCCAATAATACACATTTCCGTTGATATATCTTCTACAAACGCACTTCTTAGCGAATCTCTTGGTAGCAAACGTGTTGTTAGTTTAAGAGAATATGGCATTGATTTTACCGTTTGTTTTTACCATTTTTCACATAACCAGTTATCGTGTGTTCTTTGCGCAAAACATTCGAAAACCTTGATTGTGCTTTAACATGGATGATGTTATATACTGCGCTAAGGTATTTAAGAATTACAAAACGAGTTGGACTAGTACTATTTTCATTGTATATAAACATTTGATATGACTTTTTGGAATCTGATTGCTAATTGTGTGACATAATAATTGTGATTAGTTGGATTTCATTTGACCTTATGGAATCTGATTGCTGATTGTGTGTCACAATAATTGTGATTTGTTATATAGTGCTTCTACTGTCTACCGTAAGGACAGACTGTGACGGCTGCTTACAACGTCAGATACAGATAGTGCTTAAGCGTTGAAGCGACAAATCGTTTTCTGTACAAGTGCTCAGTATAAGTACCGGAGCTATTTGCAGAGCGTACATTAGATTGAATGATTGGTGTTGTTGTTAGATGCTAGGGTCAGCTGTGAAGCCAATACCCGCTGCAAACATAACACCTAATATAAAAAGTAACGGAAACAATTTTGATATTTGCAACACAACAATTAAACGTCTAAGCAGGTATACATTATCTCCATAATGTAACAATTTGATACGAATACGTTTTCATTGCTAGCGTACCTGTTGAGAAAGTGTTCCTCGTTATGTGTATAGTAGCACTTGAATTTAATTTGCATTTCAATTTTACTATTTTCAAATATGCTTGACTTCTACCTGAGACGTCCTTTTGCGGGAATGGACACCAGCTTCAAAACCCTACTTTTAAATTGAATTTTGACAGCAATCTGTTGTTAAAGTATGAGAGAACAATTTGCCGGAAGATCCGGAAGATACTTAAGTTTTTACATTTGAATTATGTTCGCGACATGGAAGAAAAACTTCGATAGTCTCTGCCTCAAAGGCTGCAATTTTAATTTTGAAAATTAACCACACACCGTATAAATAGTAAAGCCTACCTGTCAAGAAAGCAAATCGTTTTAGACCTGTGTATCTGACCCCTACGAAATAAATAAAAGACTGAGGGTAAACGTATTGCCGGTTTACTCCTACTAGAGTGACAATGCTGTACATATGTGTGACATTCTGAAGAACTTGTTTTACTCCCTTCCAAACTGTAATATTTTTCGCAATTAATTTAAAATTCAGTGATACTGTGAAGCCCCTATCGTATAATATAAAATGCAAAAGGCGACAATTTCATGAAACTAAAGCCTGGCTTCGAGCGGGAACAACCAGCAAATTTTGCCGATCTTTTGGATGTGGATTTTTTTTCCCCCTTTTATGCATGTTTCAGCCAATTGGTGGATACATTCCAATCGCGAAGCGCAGCGACCTAACGATTGGTTAACACCATTTCCTGCCTTGTACCACCAACGGCCGGAGAAAATCTGTTTGACGCAGTCACCGGAGGCAGATACACTGGATTGGCCACCTACTGGAATGCTTGTAACTTCTTAACGGGTCAGGGATTTTGTGCTAAATGTAACTCGATTAAATTAACCATTTGACAGAGCCTCTAGTTGACAATCTTTAATGATTTTTAATTGGAGGCACAATGGTGAATTATCTAAATAAATGAAATTTTGCTTATAAATGCAGAGTTTCAATATGAATGAGAATACATATCAAACCAAACATAATTACGAAGTAATATAGAAAAAGTTCAGATAAGAAGATTCTGACTTACCCTGAACCAGTATGTTCCCTTTTTACCTGTAAGTGCTTGGGACACCTATGATTAAATCTCGGTCCTGGGGTTCATGTTTCAAAAGAATGACTCAACTTTGAGACAAATGAGTAAATACTGCCAATTTCTTGCCAAGCGCTCAGGACAGACCATGACCGACTCCCGATCCTGGTGTGGAACAGCCGAATACATGGTTTCCGTCTGAACAGGTGTAAAATCACTACTCGCTCAGCCACGATGAATTTTGAGAACCAAAAAATCCTTCTCGTACAAAATTCAGATTTGAATTACATATATCGTCTAGTATCATGATTTGAAGCTTCTTTAAGTCATAATTAAAAGTCTGAAGTACACACAGACTTCAGTTAAGAAAAAAAAAAATGAAACGAATGACCAAAATGTGAAGGGATTAAGGGATATGCCATCCAGCTAGAGATGCCACCTATAAACCTAAAGGGGAACGCTCTGGCTGGAATAAAAAAAAAAAAGTACCCTTATAAGACCCCTACACTATTCGGGAATTCAAATGTTTTCCTAGCACCTCTCACAAGTGGGGAATTAAAAAAAAATCTCGTAGGACACCCACACCGCTTACTATTATACCATTAGTGCGATAGTTCAAAAACAATCAATAGATCAGTCTAAAATCATAGTCTGATTTTTTTTGCTTCATTTGGTCAATTTGAAATGGAATCTTATTTTTAAAACAAATTTAAGCAGAAGCTTTAAATCGACATGTTAGGCAGAGAAAATGTCCACGAAGATGGGCAAGGTTAATGTAGAACAATCCCTAGGCAATAAAAAGGAACATGTATATCAATATCCCACCACAACTGCATAAATGGTCTTAGTAATGCATAGTCTCGTCGAGCGAGACTCGGGCCGCTGCATGTGGGTGGAAACGGGATATTACTATTGTCGCAGTAAAGAATATTTAGTTCATGCATATGGAAATTTATTCTTGTAACCAATTTAGGAAGCACCAAATGAATATAACTTTGACATTTGTGAACTTATGTTTCTCTAAAAGACACTAATTTTGAGAGAATGGGGTATCTGGCCCTGCATGTGACAGTGATATGCCTGTGCGTTCTCCGTGATTGACAGGCGTGAGCCCCGTGCTTTGGGGCGACAAATTAATATGCATGTCTCGTGCTGCAAGCAAGGCATTTGTTTCGGTGATTGAAAATAGCTAATAGCCTTGGAGAAAATGAGAAAAAAAAAAAAACGTTAGTATTCTGCACTGGGTACTCTATTCAATTGGCTTGTGACTGTTGGCTTTCATTGGGTATAATGCCTTTCCTCTCTTTATTTTTTTCTTGTTTTTTTTTTTTTTTTTTTTCGTAACAGTCATATTTATACTTTTTAATATACATATGATAAAGCCATGTCAGGGGAACTTAATGACCACCTGTAAGTCATCTATCTTTCTATCTATCTATCTATCTATCTATCTATCTATCTATCTATCTATCTATCTATCTATCTATCTATCTATCTATCTACCTATCTATCTATCTATCTATCTATCTATCTATCTATCTATCTATCTATCTATCTATCTATCTGTTGCCCGTCTGCGTACCTACCTGTGTATGTCTGTCTGTCCGTCCGCCTGTCCTTCTATGGGTGTATCTTTCTGGTTGACCGTCTGTCTAGCTATATAGCAATTTATCAATTCATCTAATGATGGAACTTAAATATGGTACTGGGCAGAAATGTGCCTTCAATGTGAAAAAGCCACGTCTATCTTGCAGTGTACATTCAGTCCTTACTTATTACATAATGGTGTGTGCAACCACAAGAATATCAAATTGGAGCCAGACGTAGGCAAGTGGCTATGCTAAAATTATACTGATTTCAAATTGTCATGACACTATACACGCCTGCGCTAAACGGGTCAGGCTGTACCTATATCTTGCATCGCCAGCTGGCCACAACCATGCATACTTTTGCTACGTACAACTGAAAACGAGGCCTGAAGTCATACCCCCCCCCCCCCAAGGAAATCTTTAGACAGCATATGTAGGTGCTTTAATGTTTACTTTACCTGATTTATTATCCATGGTATACATATGATATGTATTGAATTTTCATAGTCAGTGCTTACCTTTTGGCTATGGCGTCGCGAATAACATATGGGTCATTTTTTCTAAACTATTTGATAAATACTTTATTAGCTATGTTGTGCTGCGGGCTGTGTTCTCCGACTCGTAGTTATAATAGAGGGAGAGTATGTTTATAATGTTCCAGGTTGAAAATATGGCAAAAACGACATAGCCCGAAATTCTTCTTTTGCTGTAAACTTAACTCACTGACTAATCATGCAAGCCGAAATTTGAGAGGCTTACCAAGTCTCCTGTTATTTTTTAGCAGAAGTGATCAAATTTGGGTTTTGAGTGGTTGGGCCTATACACTTTGGAAACACTATAGTATGTAGTTATTGAAGGACATTTCAAAGGTTGAGCCGACCGCTTTAAAACCACCTGTTGCGTTTTATGTGTGACTGCCTGTCTCATGTCAGGAGTTACATTTGTTTCTCCACATTGGTATTGGAAAATGAATGTTGATGCTTTAGTAACTCTGGGATCTCTTTGCTTTCATTAGTTGGTTTGAAACTTATGAATATGGGACATGCTTTTCTAAGCTATAGGCCCAGTTTACGTCTGCGACAAAGCAGACGACATTTGACATGACAAATGGGTGTGTAATGGTTGGATAATGGCATTTTCTAAAGCAGAAAATATGAATTACAACGATAACACTGTGTAATATTGTGGTTATGACTACCCTGCCCACCATACTCATTTGAACAAGGACATACTTCATGAACATGATAAATGAAAACATCAAGATGGGGAACAGCAGTGGCAACGTGGTGCAGTTAACGCTGGTTGCGTCTGAATTGCAACAGAATATTCCTTTTTCTTGTAACTTGAAATCATGCCACAAAAATTATCGAACACATATATGTAAAAATCATATGCAGTGCTCGGTCTTTGCACACAAATACCACTTTCTCAACAAACACTTCAACCAATCAGCTATTGGTACGGTAGCATAAAAAGGTAAAAGATCCCAGATTAGTAGTGACCACCTTCTGGTGTTGTGGAATTGCACCCTAGTCGCCACCACAAGAACAACTTTGAAAAGCTTTATCATGGTCCTGTTTTTGAAGATTAAGTATTCAAAAATATCATGGTGGGGGCTTTTTATGAGCAAAGAATGGTAGACATTGAAGAAGAGCGGGTTCTCTTTGTCAAAATAACTGTTCATGGCAACGCCAAAGACAACAACCTCGGGCAAACAGCATACATGAATACTAATGGCCATCACAAGAAAAAAACTCTAAGAGCGCACGCTGTACATTTACAGTAAGTTCTAATTTGAAATATACCCCGGACCATGTCTGTATCACAAATTATTCGAAAAGGAGAGTCAATATATGTTTCTTTCACAAACTCAATATTTTTGTTGGTAGTCAACAAGAAAAAGCAAAGTTAGGTCTGTCAAGATAATTTACTCAATGATCCGCACACACTCTTAGATGTTTAAACAAACCCATCGCCGTTGTGGATGATAGAAACCATGATATGAACAACACAGACGGATTTTCACCAAAGCGCATCCGAGCACGTCTTCCCCTGCGGGCAGTCATCGTGTATGTCACATCTGTTGTATGGTATTAGACAAGTGACTTTATCTTTGCTCCGGTATTTACCGAATAGACACACATCTGAAACATCATCCCGCATATCTTAACAGTAAATTTCCTTTCTGATGACAGAACAACAATATGATCAAATATTTAACAAGATCTTTTATTTTAGACAACGGTTAGGGATTATTACAAAAAAAAATCAAAGGTGAGCGCCGTGGTTGCATAAAATGAGACTTTTTTATACGAGGGAAACGGCAAGTAGGGTGAATGGGGAAAAGGATAATGTCCCAACTTTAATGTGCGGTCCAGGAAGATTAATGGCGGTAAAGCTGTGTAAGAGTTGCACACAACCCACTTTTCATGCATTTCACCGTGGTAACTTTTCAGAGTACATATGCCAATGAATACATTTTGAGACCATAGCTGTTTTGAAGAGGGGCATCGGCGGCAAAAAGTGCATTCCTTCTTTGTGCATGCTTTGACTGCATTTGTTAACCTTTTTAGGCAATAAAAAATTCCAATGGTTTCAAATATCCAAATGTGAATTATTCATGAGAGAAAAACATAAGCAATCATTCATAAGTTTTATAGCTACATACGGTTTTGTGGGGAGAATAAGCGGGCCACTTTTTATTTTAGTTGCGCAAACTTCCACAAAAGTGTACTCAGAACGGTTTGAACATGCAAGAGGAGAAAAAAACTACTTCCATAACATTAAAGAATCTTCTTTTCGAGGAAGAAACCATAACGCATTTGTTATCACTTGACACACTTTTTTAACATGATGTAATACTAGATGTTTACAACACACATACACACACACACACGCAAACACACACGTATATATATATATATATATATATATATATATATATATATATATATATATATATATATATATATATATATATATATATATATATATATTTAATAAAGTTAGTATGTTTATTCTTATTTACAATTTAAATTCATGCAGTAACAATGGATTGTTGGAATTGATCAAAGGAATATGTTAGATTCCTGCAAAATTATGTTCTGACCTTTACATAACGTAGAGTTGCACGCCAGGGTATTCGTATTCGCACCAGAACAATTCTGCCCATGATAAGATACCGCTGGGTATGTGTATGTAAACTAATTAATCTGCTAGCTTTTGTGACAGAACATTTCAGTGTTGAAACAGTGTCCGGCCTTATCTGCAACGCAGCACGAATCAATATATACATTTGGAGGAAAGAATTATGAGAATAAAAGTATTTGCATTACTATGAATTAACGATATCAAGTCCACGGAAGGCACTTTCTGTTTTTTAGTTGTCACATTCGTTTTTCGCGAAGAAGCAAGACGGCTCCCTTTACTTTTTTTTTTTTTTTTTTTTTTTTACAGAATACACTCTCGAACTTACAGGCGGGAATGGTAAATTAAAAGGCTAAATTTCCACAAGGGAAATAATTAAATAAAAAATAAACACACACACACACACACGCACACACACACACACACACACACACACACACGCACGCACGCACGCACACACACACACACGCACAAACACACACACACATATATATATATAGATAGACATATAGATAGATTAGATAGATAGATAGATAGAGAGATAGAGAGAGAGAGAGAGAGAGAGAGAGAGAGAGAGAGAGAGTATCTCCAATTATGACCACCTCCATAAAGTAACCATTTCTTTATTAAGTTTAATTTAGTCCCTCAAGTGGTGGCAAGTAAAGATACAGGAATTAATGGCACCAGGAACAAACATGCATTTGTTTAAAAACCTCAATACACAAGTCAGGGCCATAGTCTGTTCAGCACTGACGCTTTAGCCGATCATTTGGTGTACTGGAGGTTAAAAGAATATCAGTCGTGCAAAATAGTTTGAGTCATGTCAATTTTACGACTTATGGACTTTTTGTGAAAGTTCAATTTTTATCCCATTATAAGACTTTGAAGAAAGAAACGGCTTTGAAACTACAATTAAGCAACACAAAGGGGAACAATGATAAAAGTGAATCGCCAAAGCAAGAAATAAAAGACAGAAACAAAAACAGAAACAAAAAGAAAAAAACAAAAAAACCCCAAAAAACCCCAAAAAACAAAAAAAAAAAAAAAAAAAACAAAAAGCAAACAAAACAAAAGCAAAAAACAAACAAAAACCAAAGAAATAAAAAGATAAAGAACAAAAAAACCCGAAAACAACAAAAAAAAAAAAAAACACAAAAAATAACGAAAAAAACAAAACAAAACAAAACAAAAACAAAACAAAAGAAAAACAGAAAAAAACGAACGAACAAACAAACAAACAAACACACAAAAAAGAAAAGAAAACAAAACAAAACAAAACAAAAAAAAAAAAAAAAACAAAAAAAACCAGAAAAAATAACGAACGAACAAACAAACAAAAATAAGAAAGAAAAAAAAACCCTAGGTTTTATGTATGTCTCTAACCTTTGGTGAAATGGACCGCAAACCATATCATTCTACACGTATGCTTGCTTCAAAAGCAAAGTCCAAGCTGAAATGTATGTTGACTGCTTCCAGGAATGCAAGGATGTGAAAATGTAAGTTTAAAGCTCGGGCTGGTATTCCAGGTGTGAACACCGATCAAGAGCGCTAGGACTATATTCATGGCTGTGACTCTCAGAGGGAGGGCATTTGTTATCCATTTTTCACCTGTTATTTTATTTATTTTATTCTATTTTTTTGTGAGATAAATAGACCATTTATGTCTCATACGGGTGGAAGTAAATATACAAGGTCATGGTTTGATCCATGTTTGGCAAAATTTTATATCATCATTATTCTTGACTAAATTAAATTCACTTGGTTTAAACATATTTTTATTTCAAAAGAAAGCAATTGGAAAACAGGGCACAGCCCTATATAAATTCCTCTTGCACATAGAGAGGTAGAGAGAAGAGACTGAATAACAAAATCAGACAAGTCAGTGTTAAGGTATGCGTCACGTTTCAAAGACAGATAGAGTGGCACTGCCACAACAACTTTGAGTAAATGTAACGAAACAAGACGCCACAGATAGGGAAAGATGGTTGAAGTACGTCCTCGTTTATCAGGTATATCGCCAGGAAATTAATTAGTACACAGCTAAATAATCATGTAGCAACCTATGTGACTACTCCCAGTCTGCCCGTTGTTTTGATATAGTTATGTACAGCGTCGAAGATTATTTCATTCTGTTGTAAAGTACACCTTTTGGAGCCAAAAAGTAAAGTTTCAGTAGTGAAGGGTGCAAAAGGAATAATTTTGCTGTGTAATGTGTTTCGTTGATTGATATAAAAACCACATTCACAAAAGTAGTGGAATACATCTTCATTAAAATAACCGCAGGCACACCTGGGAGAATCTGCAAGACCCTTTTTGAACAAATCATATTTCAAACTGCTGCATCCCATGTGCAGACGCGCATGGAACACAGCAAGTCGTCTCTCGCCCATGTAAAACAGTTAATGGACACATTCAGTTCCCTGATTTAAGTTTTTCTTGAATTCTACAAGGTCTTTCGAGTTACGGACTTCAGTGGGTACATTGTTCCACAGTCGAACAGCAGATGGGAGAAAGGAAGAGTCAAATAAATTCGTTCGTCATCTAATATGGGACAATCTCGAACCAGATCTGATGTTGTACCAGTTTCTGTCACTAACTGGGCCAGGAATAAGATTTTGTAGGTGGGGGGGGGGGGGGGGGTGGGGGGGGGGTGTCACCGTTCATCAATTTAAAGAATAGAATGAGTTTGCTTTTCTCCCGACGAGAAGATAATGTCTTGAGGCCGGATTCTTGATAAATAAGATTGTGGTTAGTACCAGCAGTTGCACCAGTAATAATTCTAGCTGCAGCAAGTTGAACGTTTTCTAACTGCGTGGACTCCTGTAAAGTACATTTGTGCCAGACTACTGCCCCATATTCCAGGAGAGGTCTTAGGAAAGAAAGATACAGTTTTTCTAGAGATATATATCATCAATAGAAGTTTGACATCAGGGAATCACAAGTTCTATCAATAGTGAGCGGTATTACACACAGGCATGGCTGTGAAACGAAGGGGGTGGAGATGAGGTATGAGTTCTCAGTAGCAAACCTAAATCACACGGCAATTACTGTGTTTGCCAAGACATTAATTACTATAAACACAAAATAAGGCCTCGTTTGCAATTGCTCACACGGTTTTAGACACATCAAAACATTACATTTTATGATATGAGGAGACCGGGACTCACTTGCAATATATATATATATATATATATATATATATATATATATATATATATATATATATATATACATATATATATATGTGTGTGTGTGTGTGTGTGTGTGTGTGTGTGTGTGTGTGTGTGTGTGTGTGTGTGTATGGATGGTGTATTCGAGAAGCAGGGCAGCAATAAACAGAGGAAGTGCATTATTATGAAGAATCTTTTATAAGGGACCACCAAAGCAGAGTTGAGTTTGGGACATTAAGAGAGGTACATTATTTCGAAGAATTCTAAATAAGGATGACCAAATCCCAGTTGAGTTAATGACACTGTTGAAGAGGGTTTGCCGTAAAAATGTAATTGTGCTCCGCGTCCAGCAGTGGACTGTCTTGCACCCGGAAGTATATGTTCTACAGGCAAACAACAATAGAAAACTTACCCAACTGTGACCGCTAAGCTTTGTGCGTTGTCAACATTATATGTTTCTTATGCACTTATATGACAACCTTTGATGTCGTACCTTGTTGTGTCCTTTTACTTGCGTTTTGTGAAGCATAACTGACTTGTATTCCTGTATTCAAAAATATTATTCGCATTCTGTTAGCGCACTCGGAGGTTCCAGAGAGAAACAACTTTAAGGATAGGTGATGCATAACTTTGTTACTTTACGTTGACTACCTCAAGGGAATGTCTGCTGCACTTTCATGGTTCTCAAATAATCTGTTGCCATTCCGTACTGAGTGTGTTTGTTAATCTCTTTATGGCTGTCAGCAGACTACCAGTGTACTGTGAGCCGAGTACCAAGTGATGGTGAAACCTTTCACCGGATTTTTTTTTTTTTTTTTTGGTTTGTTTGTTTTTTTTTTTTTTTTATGTTATTGGGTTTTTTTTTTTGGTCTTTTTTTTCTTTTTCAGCGGGAGGGGGGCGGAGTGATAGAAAAGCTTTATAAAGATATCCCACTGATCCATTTAGGGTTTCTCTAAACCCGCGCTGCAACCATTATGACAATGGACTCATAACATTATTAAGTGATCTACACACAGTACTATGTAAATAATATTTTTTTAAAAAAGTTGGTAATCAGAAAAAGAGCATACATTTAATGAATCCCTGAAAGAAATAATAAGTGAATAACATGCTTAAGCAAATAATTACACCTGGGAAGGGCATTAAGATCACAGGTTGTACGCATAATGGCATAGAATTTAGGTATTTTTGTCATTGTTTGTCAGAAGGTGGCTGAAGCAATAAATATCGATGGCACTTGAAAAGCAATAACGGACATCCTGGGAACCTAGGTTCATAACACAATATTCTTACAACATAACTGACGAAACAGTAGTCAATTCTCTCCAATGTTTAAACGTATGAGCCTTTTGGCTATGGTATGGTACATCAACACCTATTGAATGACGCCTCTGGATATATTTGTTAATCCCTTAACATATATACTTGACCTCTCAATTGCATCTGGAAAGGTGCCCAGTAACATGGAAATTGTGAAAGGTATACCAACATTCAAGGGAGGTGACCCAGTTAGGTAATTACAGACGTATTAGTGAATTGTAAGTAATCTCCAATTACTGGAGCGAATAATGGTGGATGAACTCTTACGCTTTCTCAATAGTGTTAACGTATATAAATTACTCTCAAAGTGTAAACCTATATTAATTACCTTGATCCTCAAATTACTTGAGGAAATAAAATGGGTGATAAACTCTTACGCTTATGTAATTGCATAAACTTCAATAAATTACAGTTTTGGCTACGGGAAAAAAACATAGCACAACCTTTACTTATTATACAAAATGACGTTGACAAAAGTAAATTTTGCCAGGACAGCTTTATAGATCTGGAAACAAAACAGCCTCTGATGCGTACAATTTTGATATTTATGCTACAAACTTGAATGGTGTGGGTTTAAGGGTTTAACTTTAGATCGGGCAAATGGTTATTTGTGTTAGCATCACCAGTGCACACATGGTGGTGATATCAGACTAAACAATATCTTTATTAATAGTTGTGCGCCGCAAGGATCAATCCTCGGCCTTTTTATTGTTTCTGATTTATGTGTGAGACCTACAAAATTGTCTAAATTTTGATACTGCCCAATCATTTGCATATGGTGCATCAATTATATACATTTGACCTAAATATCGATCGAGTGTAAAATACCGAGCAGAGAAAGATATGACTTAACCGGTTTGATTACCTTAAAGCTGATAGATTGGACTTAACTATAGCTTAACAAAATTTGTTGGTTTTAACGTCTAGACAGAGAGAGATACGAGATGATTATTATTTCATCTTCGGGCAATAGCAGAATTAATAATGTAAATGTTGTGAGCTATACGGGAGTTAATCTAAATTAATCCACATCGTTTAATGATAACATTTGTAAAAACGTATTACAAATTACCTATGTGAAAGTACCTTTATGTTAGATTCAAAATGTTGAATATGTTTCCCCCATCAATTTTCGATTGTCCATCCATATTTGTGATCATAAGAAAAGTTACATAGAACGGCTATTGCGTTTTAACCCTCGGTTGCCCACAAAAGGGAATCACTGATATATGATCAATGTACTTTTATGAAAGTATGCTGTACAGTTGCCTTTTCTGTTTCAAGCAGTGTTAAGAGTACCATAAATTCACAGTCACGTATTCATGAACAGTGATTTTGCTGAGGGATGATTTTTTTTTCATCCGCATTAAGTTTAAACATCTGTGTCTATTTTTAGCTTTAGTTACCAAATGCTGCACATATTGCTTGATGGTGAGAGCAATATGTTTCTAGAACACCAGCTTAAATTCTGTTGATGGTGAAATATATATGCTAAATGCGGATGGCCGTATTTCTTATAACGTTTAGCAATATACGTTCTTTCAGTCCATACCAAAGGTTATATAAAAAGTGCATTTAGTAAATCGTTCTATTGGGCTTTTGGTGGTCTATGCATTATAATGAGGTAAACTTTTTTTTCCATAAAATCACAAAGTTTGATTAAATTACTCTTCATGTTTGTGATACTACATCTGATAACCAAGTCAGGCTTGTAGTGAATAGCTTGTCCATAAACTGTCCGACCTTGCTGTGGTATACTGCCATTCCTAAACACTGGTATCCTCTCTTATATAGTTCTTACGATCTCATGAATAATATATTTTTAAAGAGAAAAATTGCCTCTGGTGACCTTCAAATTGGCCTGGGTGACCTTAAATTGAATCAAGGTTATTCTCCTTCCAAATTGAAATCACCTTTTGAAAGGGAAAACAGCTGGAAACGTTCTCTCTCTCTCTCTCTCTCTCTCTCTCTCTCTCTCTCTCTCTCTCTCTCTCTCTCTCTCTCTCTCTCTCTCTCTCTCTCTCTCTCTCTCTTTCTCTCTCTCTCTTCCTCCTTCTCTCTTTTTTGTACTGTCCCTTGGTTTTTCTTATTATATGATCTTGGTTTTATAATCCTTTGTGTCACTTCCTTGTATATAGCTTTCCATGTTTACAATGTGAAATTGATGTTGTACAGGTCTTGATAAGTACATGGTAGATATACTTGTTGAGTACCATCTCACTGTATTTTAGTATCACGTCAATTTTGTCCTGCCTGTTTGTAAAGAAAAGAAGAATGGATTATATATATATATATATATATATATATATGTGTGTGTGTGTGTGTGTGTGTGTGTGTGTGTGTGTGTGTGTGTGTGTGTGTGTATTACTGTGTATGTATCAATGCATGTTCATACTTGTATGACTGTAAATAGGATAGATGCGTATTACAAATTACTGTCAACAAATGCATGTTCAAAGTACGGCATCAAAACATAAATATATGTTTACCCCCACTCCCCTCCCCCCCCCCCCCACACGAGCATATTGTATAAGATTGTGCAAAAACAGTTGCTTTCATGTGTAAATACTTTGAATATAAAAAAAAAACGAAAACAAAAAAAAACAAAACAAAAAAAAAAAAACAAAAACAAAAACAAAACAAAAAAAAAACAAACAAACAAACAAACAAACAAAAAAAAAAAAAACGAATGAGGACAAAAAAGTAAGAAAAAACAAACAAAGAACATATTAAAAAAAACAACAAAACAATACAATTAAAAAAAAAAGCAAAATTGAAGCGAAACAAAGAAATATTTTTTTTGTTGAATGTGCTCCACAAAACTGTATTATAACTTTAAACCTGAATTATGTGACATAAAGCTCTGGGACCATGTGTAGGTAAGTGCTGCTAATGTGCAAATACATACTTATAGAGTATATGTATTGCAATATTGTCAACAACTCGTATGGAATGCCTTTTAATTTAGCCACAGATGCTCTATGTGTGGGACTCTGCTAACTTTGCAAAGGAGGTAATTGGGCATTGATTTTCTGTATAATTTTTGCTTCACATCAAGGTGCTGGCCAATATCAAACATAAACTCAGTAAATAGTTAAGGTCTAATCTTGCCCCTTGCAATACTCCATATTTGATGTCTATAAACTCACCAAGATTCCCTTGTCATTTAACCCGGCTTTTGTAATTTGCAAAACATACCTTGCAGCATATTAAGGAAATTCGCCTATTTAGCTCTGTGCCAAGGCTTGTTATATAACGCATTCTCGTCTGCAAAGTCGAAGGTTTTTGTAAAGTCAACAAAACGCACCTCGATAGGTAGCCCCAGAGACGTTTGTTTCTGAATAATACTATACAAAATGTACCAGTTATCAACTATTCGATCTTTTGCTAAGAAACTGGACTCAAATTTGTTATCAAAATTAGGGATAACATTCTTGTAGCACAGCCTCCCCGTATAATTTCGACGCGACAAGTTTTTCTGGGGATGCTCATACCGTAATATTCTGACAATTTGCTGGAATATTTAATGACTCTTTCTTATGCAGAGGGTTGATTATCCCTTTGCACCATTGCTTTGGAAATCCCAAAATTTTAACATGTACTTAAACTTGGATAAAAAGGGATTGAATAATTCTGGATGCCCTTATTTAATAAACTCAGCGCATGTACCCAGCAGCCCAGGCACATTGCTGCTTTTGAGCAGTTTTATCTGCGTATCCAGTTCACAGGTAGTTATTGGAATATTAAAAATGAATATTATCAAACATTTGCTGTGTTTCAGGATCACAAGTACCACTCTCTCACTGATTACGCATTTGCCTCAAAGCGTTAGGGAACTGGTAGTCACAATACGCTATATGAGGCGGGGTTCGCAGTATTACTGAAGTGCATTTGGAAATTAGCCTCTTCAATGTCCGGTGCTTGGGTCAATTTGGACAAACCCTTAAGAAGTCTTCAGAATACAGATAGGTTGTCCGCTACCATATTCTTCAAAATAATTCGAGCTCTGTACATGTGTCGCCGCCGACATCTCTTGACTGTTCTCTTGTATTCACGTTTTAATGTCAAATATCGTTCTTTTATCTGAAGATGAGCAAGATCATCATTTTAGCGCCGTCATTGACTTCCCTTTTCTCCGTCTCTTGCTTTCATCCTTAAACCATGGGTTTCTAGGGTATTTTTCTTGAAACTAGTGACTCGTATATTCTACATGCGTTCAAGACCAAACTCTAGGTACTTATGAAACTTGCTGATAACATTCTCTATTGAAGAGTCTGTATTAGAATGCTTATTGTTCCCTATTTAGTTGTTACTGCAAGAATCTAACACAGAGGTGTAATAATTCAAATGATCCCACGCCACTGTTGAGAATAACTGTTTAAGGAACTGTGGTAATCTGGTTTTGTCACACTTGTAATAGGACAAGCTGTCTGAGGACCACTTATATATGCAGTGATTATCACAGTTTGGTTTGGTTTGCTTTGCTTTAGCTGTATATTGAAGGCAAAGTTAAGAGCAAAATGGTCAGACTCGCATTGCAATTCATTCACTTTCAAGTCTCTTAACATGTTAAAGTAATTTAGGGAAGCAAGTAAATACTCCAAACTACTTACCCCACGCCTTGTAAATGCACAAACTAATGACTAGAAGTGTCTAAACTATAGTCACTGTCCTTCATGGTTTCAGGAGGAAAAACAATATCACTTTGGAAGAGCGATCTTTGATCCTCTTTATCCAAAAGTTTATTGGCAATTGTACAATGGTCCCATATAATACAACTTGCAGTGCTCAGATGATCCCTATGTGCTCTTGCATTAAACCAACTACCCACATGGATGTACGTGTGGCTTGACTCTATTGTGTACGATACTAGTTATCTTCACCGCCAAGATGTATATCCTTTGCCTTTGAAGTAAAGCATATCAAATTCAATGCTTCATGGAGATCTGAAATATCCATAAGTATGGCATGGGGTGTTCTCCAGCGCAAGAACTTAATGAAAAAAAAAAATTTGTGTCGGAATGTTTCTGTCTTTTTGAGATGCTAAAGTTTCTGCCAAATTGGATTCCAGGCAGTATGATGAGAGACTTTGAGAAAGCGGCCCTGGCTCTTGCTTCTCTTTCAGCAAACCAGATGGCTCACTGGATTTCACATTGACATCAGGACTATGAATAAAAACACGTTTTGACTATAGTTGACCTGGCTTTATCATCTTATTGAAACCATGCTGAATGAGGTCCAGTTGTGCACTGTTATATGCGTGAACTGGGGCACTGATTTGATGCTTTTGCATGTTAGACGACAAACCCTTTACGTTTGAGTTCACGATCATCAAGCATCTGGAGGATGGAGGTCCTTGCTTGTAACTTTACGGTATGGCCGCTCAGTGACCAATACCTGTATAAGCTTTTGGTGTTCAATTGGGCTAGCTGTTCCTCATTTACATTGGGCAGAAGAATTCTGTTCACCAGCATATGCGTGCGACTGGAGGTCTAATTGTTATTGTCCAATTTTGAGATTGGTGGGCACAGATGTAGGGTCAAGGAATTGTCGCTCTCCTTTGACGTTTGGCTGTGAACAGCTAGTGTGATTGTTGTGTTCGGCACGCTTAGTGCCAGCAGAGCCTGTCTAGCCGAAATTGCCGTACTGGTAACGTTTGTGTTGCTACTTAGTGTTAATAGATCCGAAGTTCCACTTGCAGGGAATCCAGTTTCATTGTCTGTATTAGAGCTCAGCCCAGATTGTGCTGTTTAATCAGTAGACTGACCATCGTCCAGAGGTGTGTCACACTTACCACTTCTGACATAGTCTATTTATGTCCGGAGCTCGTTGACGTCCATGTAACCCCACACTTCAGCATACTGGCCCCTAACATTCACTGCTCCAGAATCATGAACGGTAATAGTAGCATAAAGTCCCTCCCCTCCATGTCTTTGTGCCTCAGAATAATTAGATCTGTTGAGCTGACCTTCCTGTGGTGTTCATGTTGTTTTATTTGATTACCTTCTGCCGGAAGTTTGCTGTAATACTGATTCTGAGATTTGACCCATGCTGCAGCTCTCTATGTATAAAAATGAACTTATTTTGGCTCATCATCTAACGGTAAAATACAGGAGTTATCAAGAGTTTCACATGAAATGTTGAGGGAAGGTACTCCAGGTTGCTACTTGATTGTTTTTCCTGTGATGGCATTTTGCTTTACTGGTCGCAACAGATCGTGTGTGCAGATAGCTTTGGCTGATAGACAGTTTTGGTATTGGCATACCCCTGGATAGCCTTAATCCTAAACATACCATTGTGCCTTTTTCTTTGTGTACAGTAAAACACAATCACAGTAGACAGCAAAATGAAATCACGACAAATATATCACTATTGCTGATAACTGTGGCCTCAAGCACCTGCAACATTCTCGGATCAGCACATCTGGGAATCTTTGTTTACACGCCAGTATTGCTCGGTGAATCTCTCAGAAAGTATCTCTGGATACATTTTAATGTATGCTAAACGTTACCCAAAAACCAGCGCTAAAACCTCAAGTTATGATCGTCAAAATCTCTCCAAATTTTTATTTCGTAGTCGAATTTGGCAAAGTGATGCTGCGTTCAGAGTTATTTTTTTTGGATTTGTGGTCGACAACATTGATACAATTTGGGATAAAAATGTCCAATATAACATACGATTATATGAGATGCGGAACGTGTTTTTACAGCGCCCGCTCATTTGCATAACAACAACAGACAGCTGATAAGCAGCTTATGGCGCGTTGGCGGATCCCAGAATATATCACACGTGATGAGAGTTTGCATGTATATAACAAGAAGTATGCATGGTGTACTCACAGATCTAAACGTATCCTAATCCACATGGGACGCTGCCTGCATCTGTGTCCGCCATTTTCGTTGGATCAAAAAGATATATTTTAGAGGCCAAAAAGGGGATTCGAGCCGCAGCAGGCAACCTCGCCTGCCTTTCGTCCCATTTTATAGACACTACTCTAACACGCCGGACATTTCTCAAAAGATAGTTATTTTGTACATAATGAAAACTATTCTTCAGGTCACACCGTCTTAATGGATGAAACGCCTCCAAATGTCAAAAACAATTTTGACACTCATTCATAATATCTTTTTTTTTTTTTTCAAAATATGTTAAAAATATTCCATTAGCCAATATTCTGAGGATTGCACCATTGTTAACTGTTACATCTGTAATAATTAAGTTTCCATGCTCTTCCCTATATCCTCCTACATGTAACTAGTTTATCCAAAAGCATTTTGTACCTTCAGCTGTCTTTGTATATTTGTCAAGACAGTCAGTATATCCACCTGCTTAAATTATTTTACTAACGTAGCCTCTGCAATAGCGGGTCATTAATCCTTAGCTGAAATCATTCTGACAGCCCAGTTTAATGTAATGCATACCATTTAATGTATTACAGATGTATACTCTACTTATTGAGATGTATTACTTTTTTGTATCACCACTTGCTTTTTTGTTTTTTTGTTTTTTGTTTTTGTCAAATAAAACTGAATTTAAGTTTGACTCTGAGTCTGATTCATTGGCGTACCCCTGGATGGCTTAAACCTAAACTATTGTGCCACTTATTTTGTGTACAGTAGAACACAATCAATTAAGATTGTAAAATTAAAACAATACAAATAAATCACTGTTGCTGGTAACTGTGGGGTCAAATAACAGCGACATTCTCGGATAAGAACATCCGGGAATCTTAGTTTCACGTCGCGGCAGCCCCCACCCCCACCCCCCACCTTTCGTCCCATTTTGTGAATACTACTTGAACATGGCAGACATTTCTCAAAACATAATTATTTTTTTTTACATAATGAAAAATAAGCTTCATGTCACACCGCTGCACCTCCTCAGTACGCCTTCCAGGGTTCTCAATGTAATGTCTCCTCCATGGGCTACATGTTAGAGTTGATTAAACGTAACACCTCCTCAGCGGAATATGCACCTTTAAACTTCCATGTGGCCAGAAAAACGGGCATATTTCCCGCAGAATTTTATGCCTGCCCCATTAGTTGGACGTGCATATTCCTCAAACTCTATGTCTAGCCATGCCATACTTTCCGACTAACACTCGTTTGGGTAAACTGAAATAAATGCGCAGGGCTAATAAACGTAAGAACAGGCTTTATTTATTTATCCATTTATTATTATTATTATTATTATTATTATTATTATTATTATTATTATTATTATTATTATTATTATTATCTATCTATCTATCTATCTATCTATCTATCTATCTATCTATCTATCTATCTATCTATCTATCTATCTATCTATCTATCTATCTATCTATCTATCTATCTATGTGTTTGTGGGTGTGTTTAAAGCAAACACTGTGCCCTCATTTACCGCTTACTACAATGCCAGCCTCATCTGGAATCCCATATAAAACTTGCCAAATGTGATCCTTCTAGATATATGCACAACCAGAAATAAGCTGACCTCCACATGGGTATAACAAGTACCCCGTTTGCCCCACACCTTTGAATATGCGACCACACTCTGGGCATCAGGCATGGTGGCGGGACCACCAAAACGTTCTTTCCCTGCCATTTGAAAGTTCGACTATCGAATTGTTCTGTTCCTAGATTCCAAAATTTAGAATCGGTACGCTTCCATTTCGTGCTGTACACATTTGTAAATGTGGCAATAGTAAATGGACCCCACAATTCATTGAGATAATCACAGACAAGCGGTGCCATCGTCCAGTAATCTTTGTGAACCAATGTATTTACCAGGTCTACTTGTGTGGTCAACTCTATTGGAATCATGGTGATACAAATTTTCACGTTGCATGATCTACATACAATTGTAATATTGAAAGCCAATTCGTGAAGTTTCATTTTCCTGCTCCCCCTCAACAATCTTTGATATATTGGCATTGTCTGTGCATCACTGAACTACCCGTCTTCTGAGATGTATCCCTGGGCTACAAACGACATTTTGAATTGCCTTCAGTTCCCACCAAGTGGAGCAACAAGCACTTTTAAGGTAATCCTAGTTTCCATGTGCAATCAAAGGATATTGAGTCCGATTACTGGCACAAATAATACCCAGACTCCCATATGCAACGTTAGAACCATGGCTATATCCATATGCATCGAAATCCGCCGTGACTCAGGGAAATGCTTATCAGTCGCACTTACTCAAGACCACTAGTTCTTTTGCACCAAAAATAAGTACTGGAATGCAAGCGGCATCATGCATGTTATTTTAATTTTTAATGCCGTTCGCTTTTCAATATTATGAAAAGTACATATCGTATGAAATTCCATTGTATTTCCCAGCACATGATGCATTGGTGCCAATTTTCTGATATAGTCGTCCGGGCGTGTACTGGAAATGCGTCCAGCTTCCCGAATAATAGAAGTTCTTTAATGTCAGATCTTACGCTGTCAATTCTGTGACCTGACACTGAAATATCATTATATTAAAAATTCAACGTATCCATGGCAATTAGGAATTAATCGTCTCCCAGTCACATTTTTTGGTACTTTCGATGAGTTCCGACAAACATAAATGGAATCTAACAGTATCTGCCTGTTGATTCGTTTAAGCATCATCCTTGGAACCCCCAATACTATCGTCTACACACAAGAGGCAGGTGACACCCTGTGACAGCCATTTAGTGACCAGGGGCTTGTGTATTCTCTTAACAAGTAAACTGTTGTGGAAAAAAAAGTTGACGAACTGTTAACACAAAATGTGTTTTTTCTCCATCATACCAGCATTTGAATCCAAGATAATTTACCATCGCCATTGAGTTTCGTCTTTAACGCAGTGGGGCGTTTGGCACTCAGCCTATTGCTGACCCTTATTTCATTACCTCAGGGCGACTTCTATGTCTAATACAAAATCTTTATTCTGGGGCTTACGACTGGCACTGTCGTATTTACATTTCCAGGGAATGGTCACTCTGGAAAAGTCCCATTATAGATTGTACATTACATTAATTCGACAAATTAACCTTCCCTTAACACTGATCACACGTATATATTTTGGACGCTACCTCTTCAAAATAGCCAATCGACTTGGCTTCCATTGTCCGAATAGTGAGTTCAACACCCAATGATAATGGTTTTTACATGAGCATTGGGACGATCTTGCCGAGTGGGGGTGGGAAGAGGGTTATAATATATGAAACCAAAAAGTATATATTTTGCCTTTATTTCAGAGCATCAATGATGAAGTATATGCTGTGGCTGCGATTCACTTTGAGATCAAAACAAATGTATTTTTGTGAGACTGTCCCTCAATCAATGCATTAATTGCGCAATGTTCCAAACGGCACTCGAGCGTGTCGTGTCGTAGTAGATATCCAGTAACAAAGCCCCCGGACCTGATGGGATACCACAAGGAATCCTCAAATGTTTATCTACCTCATGGATATGGTTACTGACATTTCTGTTTAATTTTATTTTCTCTGTTGCATATCCTAGAGAGTGGGCTCTTGCGCGTTTTTTCACAATATTCAAGAGAGGTTTGAAATCATTGACTCAAAATTACAGAGGGATTAGTATCCTGTCTGCTCTTTGCAAACTCTATGATGGGATATTAAACACACGGTTCATCTGTTGGTTTAAACCGGACGCAGAACAGGCAGGAGCTCAGAAAGGCCGTGGATACCCAGAACATTTATTAGTGCTGCGTCTGTTGAGAGACACAGCCAGAAAAACAGGAAATAAATATATATATAGTTTTATAGACTACGAAAAAGCCTACGATCGTGTAAATCGTTCAACTCTTCTGCAACTGCTAGCTTCCAGCGGTTGCGGCAAAGCATTCCTTTCTGCATTGCAAATTCTTTGAGGTGCACTGAAAACATTAAGGGAAACAAAACTTTCATTGCAACAACTGGTGTGAGGCAGGGTGGTACTTCCAGTTGTTCCCTTTTCATATTTTATATCAATTCAACCATACGAAAGATTAAAGAGTATGGCCGCGATGGTTTCCTGAAAACACTGCATTGCTTGCTCTTCATAGACGATACCGTGGTATTTGCAACTTCACGAGAAGCTATGCGAAAAAAAAAAACAAACTTTTGTTGCTAATGGAATCGACAAATGAACTGGACACGAAGTTTCACAGAACGAAATCAAAGTATTTGACAGTAAATTCTAGCGATAGAGAGTCATTTTTGATAGGTGACAGCGTGTTAGAATATACAGAATCTTACACATATTTAGGATCGCCAATATCAAATGTACCTGTAAGAAAACAAGTAGCTGACCATATCAAATCAAAGATGGGTCACATGAGGAAATTAACTTCATTTCTAGCAAAAAACAAAGATGCTCCCTTCCCAATGAAGCGAATTGTGTGGGATAGCGCACTGTTTAGTGCTCTTCTGTATGGATGTGAGAGCTGGCTCTCTCGTGATCTCTCTGCAGCAAACAGTGTATATTTATCATCGGCAAAAGACCTTTTGGGCGTTCGTACACAGACCCCAAATGATGTAATTTATTTGGAATTGGGCATTGCCAGTGCAAAAGCCAAAGTCCAAAAGCAGCAACGTCTCTTTCTCCAAAAGGCGTCTGAACGTCCAGACTTTGATGAAAGTCCACTACACTTGGCTATTGAGACGGCTAAGTTATGTCGGTGTCCAATGGGAAAGTATCTATTGAATCTAGATGTCGAAACAAACGACCCAGACACTGTATTTATGAACTCAGTTAAAGATCGCGTAAGTGTGTCAAATACTACATGAATTGAAACTTACAAAGCTATGAATCCAACATTATCAGTGCACAATATATACAGCAAAGACTCTATAGAAGACGAGGAGTGTCGTATAATTACCACAAGATTGAGGACTGGATCGCACAGGTTAAAAATTGAGACAGGCCGATGGGCACGTGTCCGTCGTGAACAACGATTGTGTTCTTGTGGTAGCATACAGACAAAACCCCATGTTCTGTTAGAATGCGCTCGCACAGATCACTTTTGCTAATCTTGACTTCTCGTCACTCAATGCCCTCATGGCATCAAAGGACGTAAAATGTTTATGCAACTTTTGTGCGAAAGTTATTAACACTTATTTAACTTGACCCATCAAAAACGTTTGACACTCAGAACATTGACAGTAATCTACGCTTTTTTCTCTTAAGTTTAATTAGCATCATGTATTTTTAGAAGTACGTGTTTGGTAGATTGGACATAGTTAATGGAGAGTTAAACAATCTAAGGAAAGTGGCAACATAGTTGCTAGAAGTCTTGGTGGACGTTTACGTTTAAGCACTCACATTGTTCTGTCATGAACGGCTAAAGCAAAATGTGACTGAAATGGGACATATATCTCTGTGAATCGCACCAAGCTTGACTCATGCTAACAAAGTTCTGTTGGCAATACGGCTAAATTACCTGCAGGCGCCGGTAGCAGTTACCTGGGCTAAGCAGCAGCAAAGGTAAATTTTTCTGCACACAATCTACATGTGCATCGTTCCAGCTGAAAACGCCTAATTTAGGAAATGTTTTAAGCCACATCCTTCCGCGAAGCTTTCAAACAAAATTTCCAAATAGTTTGCAGTAAAATGCTCTTCTCTAGCGTATAGCCAAATAATTGAAAATGACAAAAATGTCCAAATTTTATTACAACCTTACTCGTATCACGGTCAAATATAACTATAGCTGCATCTAAGCATCAGTCATACATCGGCCATGACAACGCGATGTCAGGTGGTACCAGCTCTATGAACAAATGCAAAGATGTGAGTAGACCTGTAACATTTTAACACGCAGCTGACCTCGTCTCGGTCATATTGAATTTCCTCAAATCATTACTCACATTCCCAAAGTATGCCATAGCATGATGTTCAACTGCAAGACTTGGGCAATGGTGTCCACATATAAATCTCTAGTCAATCCCTCTTGAAATAGTATGCGGTGTACAATTATTGTAGCTATATGCGATTTGCAAATTATTTGCTTATAGATTGAATTCAAATGTAGTTTTTGGGAATTATTTTCTTTGATAAAGGTTATATCAGAATGTTTTAGAAGTATTTCAATCAGGATGTCATGGTTAGTCCACATGTACGTTGCAATGCACACACAACCAAAGTATTCCTTCAGACGTTCATGCCACTGATACAAATATGATGGGCGTCAGTGGTTTTCTCAGTGCATTGTCCTGGAAAAGTATATTTAACGCGGTTGCATTTTTAATACATACAATATCATGTGCAAAGAGCTTACAGTATAAAAATAATTTAAACTAGCAAACGTGTCACAGACGTTGTTTTATATTGCAAAGAATTGTGAGTTTTATTGCTGACAATCAAGCAATAATTTATGAGATTGCGATGTTTCTAGACAGCCAGTCCTTGATATTTTTTCTCTTGAGTTGTTACTTTTACATCCGTGACAATCCCTCCCTGAGTATTATCTACCGACATATTTTGACATTTTCTGAATATATTTTAATTGATGTACAAGTGTACACCATGCATGTCATCTAAAAATTGTGACTGCATTAAGGCTTTGCCAATGAAAAAAGTGTGGCCCATGCATTTGTGATAAATGTATCAAAATTATAAGTATGTTATACAGATGTGCGTACCATGTGTTATTTGTGCAGCAGCCATTTTCTTTTGCTTGTGATTTTTAAACCGAAGTCTGATTAGAGCAACATTAATTAATAGAACAGTGGTTACCAAGAGAGAATTGAGCTTGTATTCATCATAATCATAGAAAACCAGTTTGGAAGAACCTATGCTCAGCAGAGCCCAAAACCTGTACATCACTATCTGCATTACAATTTGGTAGTTGGATATGAGGACTTACAAAAGACTTTTGAGAAAATTTGATTTGCTATATATATGTGTGTATATATATATATATATATATATATACAAACATATATCGATAATATTATCTAAGAGTATAAACAATCAGCAGGAAGGCATCTGATGATATAAACCCAATATGAAAGTTTGGTTGCTATCAACCATTTATGTGATACCGCCGTATAAAAATGGGTGGCAAAAACCTGTTTATGACATGAACCGATAAAACCAAAACGTGACAGAATTGCTACTTTATGGACCCTGTTAAGCTTTTTTCATAGTCGCAACGGTTTGTCGGAAATATCACTAAATTACTTTAAGGCCAGCTGCTACCTCAGATAACGACCAGCATTTTTTTTTGCTTGCCACAATGGCCATGTTCAGCGCTCCAGCTGAAACACTTAGGTTATGATTATTTTTCATTATATCTCATCACGTAGCCTCCTAACAGTGTTGGGAGACATTTTCAAGTGAAATGCATACATTTATTAATAAAATACAATGGATTTAGGTTTTGTGCTGCATGCATATGAGGGTTATACTGTTTAATGCTAATATTATAAATAAACATTTTCTGTTCAAAATTGTAATAAGTCCCTTTGATACATACGAAACAAATATTGAGAAAGTGGTTGCATATAAAATGCATTGTAAGGTGGATATTTTGTAATCGTATAAGGGAAATACTGTCTGGTTAGTGCTATGTTGCATCTATGGCGTAACTGTTTAATTACATTACTCCAAAACTACATGACAAAATTGAGCCAGTGATAGACATTAATGTTTATTCAGTTCGGTAGCTTTGTGCTTAAGTTTTGGGAAGCTTTATACTTCTCTCTCATGTTATTCCTAATGAAAAAGTGTAGAAAACTAAAACTTTTCCGACTGGTATTTTTAGAGGAAACTAGCACATATGTATATGGAAATGCATGTATGGCCATTGAAAGTGCACGTGAACACTTTTTGATTAGCAGGATTGCTATAAACACCATTACAAAGGGCAAAATACTAGCATACATTCTCTTTGATGTGACATAAAGATGCTAACACTGTTTTTATTTGTGGAACCAGAGTGGACCCCAACATTGTAAAATAGTGTATTACGATTTTACAGGAAAATAAAAGGCGATGTACCCCTTTTAAACGAACATTATATTTCTGAAATGCTCCGTGAAAAATTGAAAAAAAAACATAATCTGCAATACTCTTACATGGATGAGAATTGACATTTTAGACTTGCCCGCTGGGTTGAACGTAAAAGAAGAAGAAGAAGAAGAAGAAGAAGAAGAAGAAGAAGAAGAAGAAGAAGAAGAAGAAGAAGAAGAAGAAGAAGAGGAAGAGGAAGAGGAAGAGGAAGAGGAAGAGGAAGAGGAAGAGGAAGAGGAAGAGGAAGAGGAAGAGGAAGAGGAAGAAGAAGAAGAAGAAGAAGAAGAAGAAGAAGAAGAAGAAGAAGAAGAAGAAGAAGAAGAAGAAGAAGAAGAAGAAGAAGAAGAAGAAGAAGAAGAAGAAGAAGAAGAAGAAGAAGAAGAAGAAGAAGAAGAAGAAGAAGAAGAAGAAGAAGAAGAAGAAGAAAGGCCAGGAATGGGAACCAGCTGCCAAAATAAGTATTTATTATTTTGTTTCACAACATCCCGTAAGTTATTGTTTCTGACTGTTCAGATTGTTTTTCTTACATGAAAATCGTATAGACCTAATATGTTGATGTGTGATTATGCTTTCTTTCCAACACCAAAGCCATTAAAAATATAATGTGCCCTATTGAAATTTCAATACTCCATGAGCCGTCGTATTCAGAGTGGCATACGTAGATTCAGGTGAGTGAAGTATCCGACAGTCATGACCTCATAAATTATGTTATCTCCTTAATGTCATGTGTCCATGTTAGATGTACAAAAGAAGAAACGTTTCCTGAATTTAGTCGATATGTTTTCATCAAATAATAGTCATTCAGTAAGTTGCAAATTTCATTTAGACGATGCTGTGTTTCGAGAAGGTTTTGTCGCATTCACACACACTCACACACGCGCGCACGTGCGTATATATATATATATATATATACATATATGCCATTGTACACTTTTGAAATGTCTGACCTTTCCTTTATTACATTCTCAGTTGACAAACAATAATTAAACATGAGTAATATAGTGTCATATTCGCCACATTTATGCATATTCATGTGTTCCATAATGAAACACTTAAAGCATCTTACCTGGAAATAACTTTGAAATTGCAAGTTTTGCCTGACCAGTGTATATTCGAAACTTTTTTTGTTAAAACAGAATACCTTCTTCAGAACTTTTGTTATTTGTAACACTTAATCTTATTGTCTGTGTTGTTGCAGCAGCGATATCACCGACGCTTGTCGTTAAAGGTGGTTTTGGCTTCTGTCTTTGCTGGCCGCAGTAAAGAATATTTACATACGAATCTCTAAATTTTCTGCAACGAAGTTGAATATAAAAAAAGTTTAGAACGGCTAAAATAATGATGATGATGATGATGATGATGATGATGATGATGATGATGATGATGATGATGATGATGATGATGATGATGATGATGATGATGATGATGATGATGATGATGATTTTTGTGAAAAACAAATTCATTGAAATGGTTACGCAAACGATAAAGTAGAAATTCAATCATATACATGAAATATGAAAATTTATAATGGTGCAAGAAGTTTGGGCAATATGTCCAAAATACATTACTCGGTGCAAATTCAAAGGTCAGAAGATATATGATAAACTATTGACATCAACCAATAATATCATATATTTTCTTTGCCTATTTTGTCTAAGCTGACTAGCCAGTCAGCCCCATGTTTTGTCTTTTGTCGTGTATGGCATGCCAACAGGGCCATAACGCGTAACAGACCCCAAACTACGCGCATTTGAGGCTTGGCAACGCATAGTCAAACCAACAAATAAGATTACAGTTTCCACTACGCATAGGCGAGTCTCGGCAACGCGTGGTCGAGCCAACCACTGAGATTACAGTCTTCACCACGCCTTGACGAGAAAAATGTTCTAGACGCCGAGCCGCGGCGACGTGTAGTGGAGAAAAACTATGCCTCCCATAGCGTCTGGCCAAACTATACAATCACTGGTGCTCCTGTAAACTGTATTAGACCTTCCGACTACGTATTGAGAAAGAAATGGTCTCGTCGACCTGAAGCCGAGGGCCCAAATTAGGCCACTATGACTTTATGTTGATTAACTTTGCTTCAATAGTGCGCGTTAGGTGGCGGAAATTAAGGTATTTCACTCCACGGACATGCAAACAAAACGACATATCGGTTATGACTAACAGCGAGCCTCAGTGGCTCGGGCTCTAAAAGACAACCATTGATGACTTGATGAGTTCAAGGGTTGACCTCTTTATTTATGAACGCTCCATGACATAATACAGCATGTTTTATTCTATGTCAGGAGATCAGACACAAGATCTCTGACTATGGGACAGTTCGTCTTTAATGGTTTTACTATCATCATAATTGCCTGGAGATTCAGACCTAGGACACTTTCCGTACCCCCCCCCCCCCCCAAAAAAAAAAAGTTGCATAACGCCCAATACTACAATGGGGCAAAGACTCTGACAATTCTGACAATTGTCAGTCTTAGACCTGGCAGAAGGAGGTTTAAAGGTAATATGTATATATATATATATATATATCATCTAGGGGAACCCCTGCAAGACTGTTTTAAGTGTATGTGCTAGGTTTTTATCGTGTTGTCTCCCATCCGTCATTGTCCGTCCTGTTTGAGCATGTCACCATTTCCTAATCTCCTGTTAACTCTTAGTAGCATCCAATTCAAGCTTGAAGTGGATCTACAGTAGATGGGGCTCTACTTTTTTCTAATGGTCATGCACCAGTTATTCCCTGACCGTTTGTATGTTTTTTGCTTTGCAATATCATTTTCGCCGAAGCAGCTGGCCGAGTGCTTCGAAGCTGCGTATGGACACTATTTGGGACCCCCAAACATTCAAGTTGTAAGCAGTTGGTGCTGTATGTATGTATGTGTGTGTGTATGTGTGTATGTATGTATGTATGTATGTATGTATGTATGTATGTATGTATGTATGTATGTATGTATGTATGTATGTATGTATGCATGTATGCATGTATGCATGTATGAATGTATATATATATATATATATATATATATATATATATATATATATATATATATATATATATATATATATATATATATATATATATATATATATATATTAGAGCCTGACCGAACCCGAACAACCGAACCCGAGCTTACCGGGTTTCAGGATTTGAAGCCCGGCTCGGGTTCGGCTTGTACAGTCACTAAACGTTCGGGTTCGGTTATCACTGTCAATGCTGGCAATGAAGTTAAATAAAAATGTCACTGAGGTTACTTGTCGTACTTGCTTACACTTTAAACAATGCAACAAACGATACTTTGCAATAACGTGTGTCACATGGGTTGCATTAATCGCCTTAATTACATAACAATAGTAATACCCCTGTGCATAAGGGTAACAGCTATTAACCCCTGTCAAACGTTTTCATGTTTGAATCGCATATACCGAACCCGAACGGTGCCCTGTTCGGTATCGGTGATGTATACCGAGTACCGTGTACCCGATTCGGTTTCAAAATGCAATTTCGGTCAGGCTCTAATATACATATATATTGTATTGGTGTCTTTTTGTCCAAAACCACTTTCTAGTAGTCATTACCCTATTCCGCAGTCCAAACTCTTTACTCTCCATAAGCTAACCTGTCCCTGTCTAACTTATGTACACAGAGATGTACTATTGTCCATATTGCACACGTTCCTCTGTAAAATTTTGACATAGACTGTATTCACCCAAATGAATTAAAGGGTCTTCAGCGAGTAACTACTCAATATGCTTCGGAGCGTTTTACCCGTACATGTCTCTCTGAGTAGCGGCTCCATGTCTAAGCTAAATATTCAGCAGAGACAACCCACATAATAATGAATAAATATGAACGTGGCAAATGATATATTAGCTAAATACGTGAAGTTTTGTTTATAAATGCAGACCTTCTTTATAGAAAAATACCTGTCAAACAAACCATAATTCCTAAATTTGTATAGTACAGGTTTAGATAAGAACAATTTGACTTACCCCTGAACCAATATGTACCCTTTCTGGCTGGACAGCTTATCCTAGTTAAACCATCCGCCAGTGTTTGACTGAAGTGGAAACAAGCTGGGGCATTATATTCAGTCCCAGTGATTATAAAATAAACAGTTGCAGCTAGACCACCTGTATAAACCAAGGGAAATCCTAACAAGGACTGAAACAATGTACATCCTGCACCAGAGATATAAAGCAAACTTCATGATGACACCTACACCTCAAACAATCAAGCTCTACTTCACTGGCACCCCTGAGTCAATGTATCAACGTACTGTGTCAGGTTTGTGACATTTGAGAAAATACTGTCAATTTTGAGTATTTTTTTTTCATATTGACTAAATGTGCATTTAGGCATGTCGGAAAAGAATAAAATTCATTAGCACCTATGCCAAAAACATGTTATCAAAACAATTTTTCTTAACAGGTTTTTAAGTACAATTAAGCAAACATGTAACTGCCGTAGGCCGCTGCTTGCTACCGATGGCCCCAGGGGGATTTAACCTGACAGAAAACACGTAAGCCTAAAATGTCTGAACGGAATGTTAAAACAGAAAGATGCCAAAAGATAAAGTTAAGTAGCAAAACAGACAAGTCTAAGAACTACTGTAAAATATTGTGGCCAAACTTTCAAATAATATTTGGATATTAACAGTAAAATCATAGGGCAAGTCAGAAAAGAATGAAAGTCATTTGTATTTAAGTAAAGAGAATGCAATGGAAATATCAACCATATATATATATATATATATATATATATATATATATATATGTATAGAAACACCAACATTGTAAATTAGTTCTGATGTACAGTTTCACAAAAATAAAATATACATAGTGTGGCTTTCTGAACAGTTGGTATCCATAATCTAGTAATCTAGATTAAAATTAAGACGTGGTCTCTGAATTACAAGTGCGGGGTTCATAGTGGTAGATGAGGTGGAACGTGTGGCCTTAACTTATAATATTGATGGTGACAATGATGATGATGATGATAATGATGACTACGACGATGATGATGTAGATGATAATGACGGCGACGATTATGATGATGTTGTTGTTGATAATGATACTGCTACTGCTGCTGCTGCTGCTGCTGCTGATGATGATGATGATGATGATAATTTAGTAAAAATGTACACATGTATACCTTGAACATATCGGATATATGTATGGGTTGATAGTGCTATTTGCAAGCCCTAACAGATACAAATTAAATCCTATTCCATATTTCCGATGATGATCTGGCATTCGAATTAGCGTTGTATCCTGAATAAAGTTGTATATGAGTGCAGGTCCCCAACAAACAAAAAATATGAAAACAACCATCACCATCATTTTTATGACCTACAAAATAAACACAAAAGCATCTATTAATTTATCAACCTATTTATCTTTATGTCCGTCGGTCTTTCTGTCAGCCTGCCGTCTGTCAATGTGAGCACGTATGTGCCCTTGTATTTTCTTGTAAATTCATACATATTATATTTCTTTCATTAAACAAATCTTGCTTAAGGACATAATTGAAACGGTGCGGGCTCTTTCATGATAAGAGAAAAAAATAGCAGACAGGTTTATTTAACTTGTCACGATTTATAGTAGAACAGATGAGGCGTTACAATTATAGGGTTCCAGACTTATCTTAAACTTTGGTGCCACTGCGTGGATCAGTGGTTCCATGACCGCACATCTGCGGTCCTGTAATCAGTTATTAATATCAGACGTTGGGGGGAGGGCGTTTTAAAACCACCAGTTGCCTTTTATTGGTGACTGCTTGTCACAGGTCATAAGTTAAATTAATTTTTTTTTTTAGTTTGGTATTGGAGGATGACTGTTGATGGTTTGGTAATTTTCGAATCTCTCTCTTTTGCCATAATCAATTTTGGTCTCATCGTCGGTTTAAAATTGATAAGTACAAGATAAGCTTTTCTGAAATATTTGTCTAATCATGGAGTATTCTAAATATCTGGGTGTGGAGTTTGTATACATATGAAGGATTCAAGGAGCATGGATTTCGGGCATTAATAATAAGAGCATCCACTGGCTTGTTGTGAAATTTTTACTCAGCCTACCTTTATTCTCCCTCGTAATGCCGAATTGTCATGTTTGGGACAGTTTCCTTGCCGCTTTGCTCCGCTTTTTCTGTGGAAATTAAGTGCGATGATCAGTATCTTATATCGTGATTATTGTAATACATGTGCCACGTTTACTGTATAGGTGTAGCTTTAAGATAACATAGTCCTATCTGGTAGTGAAGCCTTTGTCAGCAAACACAGAATGGAATAACGTATAAGCTTTGCTTTTATGTATTGAGAGTAAGAAGAATCTTGTTTAAACAGATACAGATAAATATATGTATATATGATGCCATAAGGTAAAATTAAGTAACAAAACGGGCAAGTGTAAAATCTGTAAAAGTATTGTAGCCAAACTTTCTCATGATCTTTAGATATTAGAAGCAAAATTTATAGGGCAGTCAAAAAAGGATGCTATTCACATTAGTATTTAAGTCAAGAGAATGCAGTAAACCGATATCAAGCATTTATTCATTTATTCATTCATTCATTCAATCATTTATTTATTTATTTATTTATTTATTTATTTATTTATTTATTCATTTATTTATTTTTTATTGATTGATTGATTGATTGATTGATTGATTGATTGATTGATTGATTGATTGATTTATCTTCGAGGATAGGGTTGAGTCCTATATGGTGTAGTCTTTCACAATGTGGTGTCAGAACACTAGATATAACAGTTTGAGACAAATCAATGTATAGATGAACGTCAGATGGCAGCACAGACAGAATGGTAACACGTATCCAACATTGATTAAGGGTATCATTGCACAGCACCACACATTGAAATATGTGTTGATGGGCACCTTCCATACCTGCTCATTTGTCACGTCAGCAGCACCAATAGCAGCTATGCCCATATTTTATCAAATGTTATAATCGATTTGTTCACTTTCTGTTTACCTTTAAATGTACTTAATCTCTCCTCCTTTATCTTGCACAAAGCACATTCAGCAAAAAGTATTTTATTATTCATAAGACGGACATGTACACAGCAAAATTCACAGCTAGGCTTCACACACTCACATCAAAATTAACAGGTAAGAATATGAGCTGTGATGGGTTGAGGTTCAACCCCTGGTCGAATTTGAAAGATGGGCAAAAACCTTAGCGCTTTGCTGATAGAATTTAGATTGTAGTGACCATAAATAAAAGTTAGTGACCTGGCAATTCGTAGATTGAGTCAATGTATATATCCCCCAAGTATTAAGTGGACAGCAGACACGTTATCGCATCAAGCATCAAAGCACTCTGCACTATTGTACCAAAAGTTGGAGAATGAATGTAGCACCATGAATGTGAATCTATTGTATTTATTTATTCAACTTACATTCCTATCAACCATCCAGATAATGCACTTTTGTTGAAATTTACATTAGGTCACGGTCACTGTCCCTCAAACTTGACATAGGCCTTTTCAAGGGTGATGACTAGTATCTGTAAATGTTCCATGATCCTGGCAATTCTGGTTCTCCTGATATTGCATGCAAGGCATTCATGGAGAATGGACCTAGCTGACCTTAAAATTAGGTTAAAGTCATTATCCTGCATACTGGATACAAACCTCACAAAAGCGTGATAAAAAAAACGTTTCGTGATCCCAGCTTATCTAGTTCTTTTGAAATCGCAAGCGAGAAAAAGGGACACACGGACGAACGGACGCAGGGACACAAGGATTCACACATAGATGAATGCGATAGCAATACCCCGGGCCCATATGGACCAACTGGCATAAACCTGACTTAGCAAACTTTGAGGTCCACCTAACGTGAAAAACAATGCAGCTCATAGTTTTGAAGCAGGTGCCAAAAATGTAAACAGTGTACAAAAATAAACACAAAGTCACATGTTGCACAATGAATATTTGGGTACAGTCAGAAGCATCTTAATGCAATTTCAAAGCAATTGGCTTCGGTTTCGGTGATGACAAAGTTTCAGACTGCGCGGGTAAGGTAAGCTTAGTTCACTGTCAAGTCAGTTGTGCTAAACTGTCAAATTTTGAGCATTACTATAATTATTGGTAAAAGTCCTTGCCCCTCAGCAGATTTCAGATGTGCTCATAAATACTGATATATATATATATATATATATATATATATATATATATATATATATACATATATATATATATATATATATATATATATATATATATATATATATATATATATATATATATATATATGTGTGTGTATATATATATCTATGTTTACCTGCCTGATGTCTCTGACAGCTTCAATGACTCTTGTAAACTCCTCCATAGGGCAAGACATATTCTGGTGTATGTGAATGACAGCAGCCCAAGCGGTATTGTTACTTGTACGATAACAGGGTACAGTATCATTGGAAGTTTTTTGACAGTATCAACGATAGCGGATGCAAAATAGCAGTGATTGCTAGATTGTCCAAATCCTTTAGGTATGCTCATTGTCCTCTGTGAGGTAAGGAAGTACATGTAAACTTTGCATTATTAATTTACCTTTTACTGCACATGCCTCTAAACAGGTCTGAAGAGAGAAACACATGCCTTTCATGCTTTACTGTTGCCACTATTTCATTGAACTTGATCAAAACACTTCATAGCTAACATTTGATAATCACCGGCAATCAGGAATGTGTAAATGGTGTATGTCCGTCTGCATGTATATATGAATGTATGTATGTATTTATGAATGTATGTATGTATGTATGTATGTATGTATGTATGTATGTATGTATGTATGTATGTATGTATGTATGTATGTATGTATGTATGTATGTGTGCATTTATGCTCGCATGCATATATGTTAGTCTGGCTCTCGGCCGGTTCGTCATATTTTGTCCCAATAATAGAGGTTTATGCGTTAGATTAGAAAAAAAAGGAAAAAGGCACACAGTCCCGAAAGCGCTGACTTATTCTGCGCGAAAACGATAAAAAAAAAAAAAAAAACAAAAACAAAAAAAAAAAAAACAACAAAAAAAACCACAAAAAACCCCAAACACAATAAAAAACCCCAAAAAAAACCCCAAAAAACCAAAAAAACAAACAAACAAAAAAAAAAAAAAAAAAACCACCAAAACAACCCCCCCCCACACCCCCTCCCCCGACCAGTTAGTCGCCAAAGGTGACGTTCCTTTCTGGTTCAAACCGCAGGCTTCAAGGTGGTGACTACAGAGGGCGTGCACTGTAGGACCACTTTTCTTGCCGGCTGTGCAAAGCGGAGAATATCGAGGTCAAGGGCAAGACTTTTATATGCTTCTTTGCTTTTCCATTTGGTGGCGGAGTCATGTGTGGTTTTGTGCCACTATCTGTTTCTGTCGACACTGACACCTTGCCTTTACTTGAGGTTGGGCTGTCCGATAAACCAGGTGACCATCACGTTTGGTTTTCCTGGAACTTAACTTGAATGCCACAGGTGATGACACTTTCTGAAGCTTCTTGCCGACAGGCCTTGCAACATCAGCATCGGTGGGCACGCTCTTTATGGGTATTGTATTCCATGTGATACTTTTTTGCACACTTTTTCTTTTTAAAGTGTGCTCTGCTTGTGCTATTAAACTTTGCCGCTTACTGTTTGCTGTTGAAAATTTGCAATGGCACGATTTGCGTGTCATGGCTATAAACTATTGGGCTTCACGTACAGTTTCGTCATGAAACAGTTCCTGCAGGTCTGTGTGCAGGGACGTGTAGTTACCATAGAGATCCTGTAAAATAAGTGTTTGTCCCAGCCAATTGCAGCTAGGCCCCACACTAAACACTTTGTTTCCTTTGTTTTTAAAAGGGGCGTACCAACCATAAGCGGATGTTGCAAGTCCTTGTGGCAATCAGGTTCAGAAAGTGTCACAAACAGATAGTGGGATAAAACCACACGTGACTCCGCCACCAAATGGAAAAACAAGGAAGCATATAAAGGTCCTGTCCCTGACCATGATATTCTCCGCGTAGCACAACCGGCAAAGAAAGTGGCCAGACAGTGCGCACCTTCTGTTGTCAGCACCTTGAAGCCTGCGGTTTGAATCAGACCAGCACTTCACCTTCGGCGACGAACTGGTCCTTTTGTTTTCGCGCAGAATAAGGCAGCGCCTTAGGATACTGTGTTCCTGTCCCCCTTTTTTCCTAATTTAATGCAATAACCTCTTTATTGGGAAATATGAACAACCATTCCGGAGCCAGACTATATGTATGTATCCACGCTTGCATGTCTGTCTGTCTGTCTGTCTGTCTGTATGTATGTATGTATTTATGTATGTATGTGATAAAAACATATTTTTATGTACCCATAAATAGGCTCCTGGTAATGCAACAATTATTCCCGAGAGCCACATTGTGCCGATAAGCAATAAGATTCTCTTGTTGGGATTCCATTTCATAGCTCTCACTGCGTGGCATATGACCATATATCTATGAAAAGGAAAGGGAAGAGAGCAGTTTGCATTGATTATTCAAGTGGACTCTTTACTGGATTCCTTAAAGATACCCAGTGGTGGATTAGTTCTTAAACCTCTCTCACACCGATGGAATCGAAATATGTCATCGGGAAATTTAGACAACGAATACTTAGCCATAGAATCGATTAGGCACTTAAAAATTTCCTTCTGAGCTTTCGTTATCTCCTCTATGCTAAATTTCTAGAGGCAGAGAATTAAGCTTTGTTAGGATCAGTTACGTTACCATGTGTGTGTGATTGATTTTACGTTTGGCCACGAGCTGTTCTCGTGAGCAAGTGCGCAGCTGACCTAAGACGAACAGAGCTACGTGAAGTAGGTGAATCTTGGTTAGAAATGAGATTTGAATATTCCCCGTTGACTCACTTGGGTATCAATAGAAATACAAGCATTACCGAGAAGGTTCAGCTAGTGAACACCTTTTTTAACGTTCCCACAAGTAACATTCAACCAATTGTGAGAACAATTTAAGTCACAGTTTGAAAAAGTCGAAATTAATGTTGACACACATATTGCAGCACCACTTCTTGCATAAATTAAGGTCTGAATGTCCACGGAAGTGTCCCTCTACAATTTCAATTGGCTATTGCCATTTTGGAGATGATTTTCTAAAGGCTTTCACCAACTAAATAAAAACAGATAAAATTATTGAAACGTGACCATCCAACAAGCTCCGTAGAGAACCCAACTGAGGTACACTCCCAGCCAGTTTGAAAGAGAATCCGGTTGGCAGTTTTGGAGAAGAAGTCAAAATATGAATTTCCATTGCAGTCTCCATTGACTAATCTAGGGGAAAAAAACCGCAGCACCACCTCCGGAACATGCTAAGGTATTCGAAAAAGATTTGTTGAGATTTTATAAAAAAAAAACAACAAAACATAAAAATTAATAAAACATAATCAATTTAAAAACAAAACAAAACTACAGGGTATCCATTTGAACAAATTATGGAGATACAAACCTGAGGTATTTTCGTACCACATTTGAAGTTAATCTTGCATGTGGGTTTGGAAAAGAAGCAAAATTATGAATTATGGATGAAACAGATGAGGCATAGACGGACGGATGGACGGACGACGGATGCCGAGTCATATCATAAGCTCAGCTGACTGACAATTGGGCTGAACTAAAAACAGTTAAGATTCAATTGAAGTAAACATCATTGGTTTAGGGTAATGACATTTTACCCTATGCTGAAGCGTCAGTTCAATGATTAACGTGGCGGAAATTATCTGATGCTAACAGATTGTGATCTGATGTGGAGAACCCTTTAAATTTGACGTTTTATTCTTTATTTCACGAGGTAAAAGATCAGGTACTCTTAAGATATGGGGACTGTTCACATGGCTTTTTTGTGTGATTTCGACAAAGTCGGCATACGCCATCACTTCTGTAGGGTAAGGTTTGTAATTTCGTGGTGTGCACGGTTAAATTGGACTCATGTTTTGCTAAAAACAAACAAATGAAATTAAATCTCTTTGTGGTGTACATACGATGCAAAGAGAAGTGAAAAAGTCTGACATGAGGTCACTTGAAGCCGCGTCCGTGTTTGCCCATATTTAAACTATGTGATATTCAGATTTCAGGAAGTGAAACTTCAAATGATAACATATTTTTCAAATCGTGACTCAAGACATAAAGCCATTTCTTTTTCGTTTTCTTTGTTTGTTTTTGATCAATACTATTATGCACATTACATTTTTCATTATTTTGTGTCCTCTCTACCTTTTAGCTGTTATATGTTGAGGTAACTTTCAGCTATTTTGTGGTCGGTATGACCTATTAAAAATCCATTGCAGTCGATGGGATCGCAGCAGAAAGTCGCATTTTTCACTTCCTCTCAAAATTCTCATCGCCCAGACCAGAATGGGACTTATGGGTTGAATGTCTAGCTCAGCCGAGGAAGGGCTCTTCCAGCAGCCCTCTTGCATTTTGCATTCAATTATTTCTTGTTGCTCAAAACTTTAAAGATACATATACTGTTGATTTTCTACAGTGTACACTCAGCTATATAGGGAAGATGGTACAACATATGGGGTATATTCAATTCTTATACACACAATATCACTATTTGGTAAGCCACAAGTACTGCTCTATCATTGCAAAATTGCATATACTGTTTGATTTGGTTTTAGAAATGGTAAAATATTTATTGCTAGCCCGTTGAAAATGAGATTTCCACTGCTTTAAGATACATCGATAATAACAGCTATGTTTTGTACCGGTAGATTATATGTCCTATGTACACTTCACTAAGATGACCTGACCTTCAGGGTCATCCAAATAGATTAAGGATTCTAGAATTTTGCATTTATATCCCAGGTGACTTGTCAGTCAACTCAGCGGTTACATTGGTGGCGATCTGTCACCCGTTAACAATTACATTTCTGACTTTTTTTCCAAAGCAGTCGGTCAGATCCACTTCCAATTTGTTGGTTGTACCTTGGGTTGTTTCTCTACCAAGTTTGTTCAAACTATAACGCTCTACTCATTAACTATGCTGACTATAAAGCGAAAGGCTTATGTAATCACTCATGGCCATTCCGTCCGTCCACCCGTCTGTAAACAAGTGCCTGTAGCACGATAGCATCTACACCTAATAGTTAGCCTCATGGAATTTTGGACATAATGTATGCACAAAGATGCAGGTTGCATTCGTTGTTGGGTGGTGCCATCAGTTGGATTACCTTGTACGGGTGTTCTGGTGTGTTTCCGTTTCGATGAATCCTTAGGACATTTATTTGACATATTTCTGAGCCGACCATGTGCGATCTGAACAACACTATCGACACTACCTACAGGTGGGGCGAGAAAATGACTTTTTGTTTTGCAACATATATAAATTTCCTGATCGTCGCATATTATAAGGCTTATTTCCCAAAATATACAACAAATATCATGTGTGCAAGTTCAGTGTTACATTGCGCGGGGAAACTTGACTTACCTTCTCAAGGTCATTGAAGGATACAATATATGGACACACATCCGTATACAGTAAAGGGATATTTAAGAGACAAACGTCTGAAATATATGAGTCATGGTGGCCTCACGTATGGTAATTATTTGAACTAACATCAAAGATATCGAAAACATATTCAGGTTCTTATCATCATGATAAGATTCAGCCAGAATTACAATATTTAAACCAGATATGTCTGTCAGACCAATGGTACAACTTTTTGATATTTCAGGTGACTTTGACCGACGTTTCAATGTCATTTAGGAAATAGAAAATCATGCTAAATTCGGTATTTGAGAAATGATAAGGCAAATGATCCCAATTGTATAACAATTCTGTGCCAAAAATAGAAGATTGGTAATACATAATTTGAATGGCATTTTCATACTTTCTCAAGGCCATGGGAGGAGTGCCTTTAAATGTTCTTTTTTCTTTTTTTTTTTTCTTATTATTTTCTTCTTATTTGGGGGGGGGGGGGGGGCTGATGGCTATAACATATCAACTTGTATGCGTATTTCCATGTTGCTTTACAGAGACATTTTACACGCAAGATTCTTATTTCATGTGAGGTTAGGGTGGCACTACTGGTTATATTGATGCGGACTACTTGCACAGGAACAAAAATGTATGCCATTCATTTTTGTGATAGTAAATTGAGATGCATCTACCAAATTAACACCAAATTTGCATTGGGTCAATTATCCAATCGAGATCGATCGATCGATCGATCGATCAATCAAGAGAGAGAGAGTTTTGGTCATTATATCTCAAATTGTATTCATACCTCCATATACCACCACAGGTACATTACACAGGGGAAAAGTATGTTGCATAAGAGGTCATGGTGGCACCACGGGTGGCAATTATTGGCACTTACATTAGAGGTATCGAAACTTAAGACAATTTAATGTGGTAATAAGCTGAGATGAGATTGCAAAAATGACGCTAAATATTCTTTACACAAATGGCCGAAACTTTTAATATGTTGTCAGGTCCTCTGGCACTACAGAAAAGGACACCAAATTCAATTAAGGATAAAGAATAAGGCCAATGATACCAAACGTGCCAAAGGTGCATAGTAAGTGGAAGTTCGATATGACATAATATGGATATCATTGACTAATTTATCCTAGTCAAAGAGTGAATATGTTTCAGAAAAATAATTTTATGTGAAGGTCATCTGCAGAGGATTACGCCCAGGGGCTGTTCTTGTCCTTGTTGTTGTTGTTGTTTTTGTTGTTGTTCTTCTTCTTCTTCTTTTTCATCTTCTTTTTCTTCTCCTCTTTCTTTTTTCTTATTCTTCATTTTTTTTTATTAACGTTCCTCCTCCTCTTCGTCTTCTCTTTCTTTGTTTTCTTCTCTTTTTTTTCTATTCTTCCTCTTCTTCTCGTCATAGTCGTCCTCTTCCTTTTTCTTCATCATCGTTATGATTTTGTTCTTTTCTTCTTCCTCGTTTTGTTTGTTCCTCTTTCTCCCATATCCGCTTCCTTTCCTGCTTCTTTTTTGCTTTGTCTTCTTTTCATTTTTTCTTCTTCCTCGCCCTCTGTCTTTCTTGAACTTCCTATTACTCCTTCTCTTTCTGCTTCTTCGTCCTTGTTTCTCTTCCTTCTTGCTTGTCCTCCACCTTCTCCTCATGCTTCTCCTCTTCTTCTCTCCCGCTTCTTCTTTTTCTCATCCTCCTCCTTCCTTTTCTTCTTTGTCTTTTGTAGAATAATTTTTTCTAGGTCGTTTTTGACCAAATTTTTAAACGGCTCTGGAGGCAATGATCTATTTTTTTTTTAAATTTAAGACCATACTTATACAGTGCTGTTATGTTAGTTATGCGAATTTACCTCTACACTACCATTGCCAATACCTCGGCATCTACTGTATTTTTCCTGACACAACCAAGTTGGGTCACTCACCCAATTGTTCCCCAAAGCCAGATGATTTTGGTGGTGCGACCTATTGGTTCCTTTGGTGAGAGTGGTGACTCCTGATGCACATTATCACATTTTCTTCTTTCCTTCTTGAGTGCAATATTTGGTTTGGCCTAAGGAGTTGGGAAGATTTGTGAGCTTTTGTTTACTATTACAGTCCAAGGGCTCATTGCACTGACCCTTTTGCAAAGTTCCTTTGTAAGTGGTACTGAACACTCATGAGGAGGGGGGGGGGGTATATTTGATATATGGGTACCCGGAGAAAAGTGAAAGGAGGGCTCCTGATATTGGCTTGAACCTGATCTCTTCCATTATGGTATCTGGTGTGTCAAATCACACACAGGTGGGGAGGACAGCAGCAGTCAGGTAATCACTGCTTGGCAGTGTCTATGAAATATGTTTTTAAGCTCTTCCAAGACAAGGGTTGAAACTATTTGACCTAAAAATACCCCACAGAAAAGTGGAAGAAGAGCTGATAACTGTTCACTTTAAACTGTTTGTTTCAAGAGGGCATATAGCATGTTAAATCACAGACAGAGAGAGGAGAGTGCCAGTCAGACAATTGTGGCTTGGAGCATGCTGTGGTGGTGGAGCCGAGGACAACTTCCCTTTCTCCCTTGTCGGGTTAAGTGTCAGAAGATGGACTAACAAAACCACTTTATTGCAATCTTGGATCATGATCCCTTCTTTGTGGGTCACCAATAACTTGCCCTCATGTATTCTCGAGAGTATACATGCAGGTTTTGTGTTATGTGTTGAGACTCTTGGCAGTCTTGAAGGCAATGGCTGGGAACCAATAGAAGAAATGAATGTCAGAGATCACATTTTTCTCTTCTTAAGCCCACCATTTTGGATTCCCATCTAAAGTGGCAGGCAAGGCACTGCCTAGAGTTTCTGTGCATTCCGAGACCAGAGGAGCCAGAGCAGCAAAGGTCTGTGACCTCGAGTGCAATGTCTGAAAATATCCAAGCACTGAAACCCCAGTGAATTCCCTAAGTTCCTGAGTATGGGAGCTTGGGTCAAACACACGGGTAACTTGGAGTCCCGGAGATGGTACCAAAGGCTGTGGTGGTGTTTGACTGATGTGAGCAGAAGGGCCCATTAGAGTCTTTGGTTGTGGCCCTTACTTTCATCAAGGTGCCAACTTTGGCACCTCCAACCATTGTGCCAGCAGCTGCTCCTCTCCTGGCCTGACCCAGACCAAGCCGCTGGTGATCCCACTGTGCCTTTATTTGAGGTGGGCACCATCCCTCCCTCCTTGGAGAGGCAAGCAGAACACTAGTCCGTAAGGAGCAGCAGTTGCAGATGGAAACTTTTGTCTTTATCCTTCCCATGCCAGTACCCCTGCAATGTTGGAGTCAGTCAGTTTGGATGAGTAGCTTGCTGTCTCTGTTCTGATTCAGTTCTCACTCGGCTTGCAGGCTTCAAAGTTCTTGTAACTACAACAGCTGCCCCACAGCCAGATGAACCTTAGGTTGCTGGATGCTTTGGCTCATGTACAAAGCCTTGTAGAAGTCCGGCTGTCTTCCTCACACTTAAAAAAAAAAAAAAAACAGATGCAAGCTGGAAAGGTGGAGCTGATGAATTATGTGGAACTTCTTGCTGCCCCATCACAAGGAGTGGTCATGGACAGGCTTCTATCACAAGGGGTAACAGCATCTGCCTAATACAAACAGCTGTTCGATTGGGCTTTGAGGCCTCCATATCCAATACCGGATGTCTTGGGAAATTGACAGTGAGGGAAAGGAGTTCTTGCATTTGGATTCTTCTATCATCAAGCCTAGGCTACTGGCTAGCATCCAATGTCCACACTGGATGTTACTCTGCTTGCAGAGCCTTGAAGCATCAGTGGAGAGAGCTAAATCTGCTTCTGCTCCCACGGATACTCCTAGTGGGTGACCAAACTGGTTGATTAGCTGGAGGAAAGAAAGGGGTTATTGTGTGCTACCAGGACTTGTCCTTGTAAGATGTGTGACAGAAGTCCTCAATCCCCTTTCCAGTCCAAGGCTTCAAGAGACTCAAAGAGGATGCCTGGGGCACTGGCTTTGGGCCCTCCTATTCTTACGTCTTATTGGTAGCCTTGAGGTGTCTCTTTGAAGACTTCTGCTCTGCTCAGGTCACAGAGGGAGTCCAGGTCTGGCTTGATCAGGCATTGTTGCTTGCTACATCGTTGTTGCTAGAAATTGATTTATAGCTCAGGTTGGTCTGTACACTTGAGGTGACTCTGCACTGGCAGGGATGCCTACCTCCAGGGGTTGCCTGGCCTGATCATCTGCAGAGCAAGAATGGGACCCCTCTACTCCTGTACCTTTTATGTGGGAGAGATGGTGGAGGTTGTTCACTGCATGCAGGACCTTCATGCCCACTTGAACAAAAATTCTGTGACCAAGACTATGACCAACTTTATTTAGTTGCTTTCTTCCTTGGCCACTACTACCAATAGTGAGAAGCAATCTGAGTATGGCAAGTCGTTTGCCAAAATGAATAAATAGGGTAAGTCTCATTGATCCTGACTGTTGCTCTTCAGATTACCAAGTCTCAGGGTTGCCTTCTGACAATGTTACAGACATCTCAGAGTGCCCAGTTGGCAGTTGTCCTTCCCACCTTTTGTGATCAATTATAGTCTATTACATGATTTGTTTGTCTGGAATACCATGAGACACGGCTATTTTCTGTATGCAGGAAAGGTATTCCTCCTTTATGCCACAGGCCCTAGTGCTTCATGCCCCAAACACAAGAACCCAAAACTTCAGTGTTCCTGCAGAAGGTGTGTGCAGAAGCTACAAAACAATACCTGCATAGAGTGGGTGGTGGATCCTGGTTTGGCTATGTTCTATAACCTAGATGACTAGGTTCCATGATGACTGCAATCTGATCTTGGACACCCCAGTGACTGAGGGCAGTAAGTCCCTTGATCTCCTAGAATTGAGTGTCAAGCAAACACTCAATTTGAGGAATGGAAATTGACAGCATCTCCCAAAAAACAAACAGCTATAAGTTGGTGGGCCCTCTACCAGTAGATCCATTGTGGTTCCATGCTGGTCAGGAGGGAGGGTATCCTGGCTTCAGCTGGGATTCTGCTGTTGTTGGCCTGAGGGCCATATACTTCTAATATTTTTCCTTCAGACACCACCTCCTCACATTGTTGATGGTTTAACCCCCAGGCTGTCAGTTTCCGCAGTCCTTGCCAGTATGCCTGTTATGTTACACCTTCCTCCAATGTATTTAGATATTGGCAATGGTGGTGGGTAGGTAATGTTACAAAACTGATACTTGAGATTTTCAGTCGTTTTTGTACTAAACAGTTTAATTACCTCTCGCACATCAGATAAGCTCACCTGACCACCCTGCTTCTTTCAACGGTTTGTCAAGTGACCAGTCCTTGAGGCGGAAGGCAGGACATGGGAACGTGCACATCCGAAATCATCACCAGATCCATAGGAACTGCGAGATAGTGTCACCAGAAGCATCAGGTTTTTGTGAACAGTTGAGTGAGTAACCAAATTCAATTGCGTCATGCCAAATATGCCAGACATGCTGGTCTTGGCAATGGTGGTCGAGAGGTAAGTATACTTACTAATACTGAAATTACTAAAAACCGCATGTGAAAAGTTTTATTTTGAGCTCAGAACTCGAAAGCTACGTGTGTCATTTTCATTATATTTACTCTTCAAGGAAAAGCCACCCTGTTTGAAAGGCCACAATTCTGGTACATTTAGAATTACCCTATTTATGGAGACCTCTGTAGACACCTATTTCCCCAGACTTGCCCCATAGGTTCCAGGCCGTTAGCTCTGCTGCATGTAGGAAGCACATCATTTTGCAAATGACAAATAGAGGCATATAAGGGAAAAGACAGTATAATCATTTTATTGTAACTTACAGCGTCTGTGCACCTGAAAACCAAAACGTCACTTCAAACATTGAACACCTAGAGAGTGTAAAACTCTTAATATTAATGTATATATACATTCATTTTCGTTCTAACCAACAAAGGGATTAGAATGAAAAGGGGCCTTTTTTTCTTCTGTCAAAAATGTACATACGGAAACGGCCTGTGCTGCTCTCCCTTCTTGTCTGCATGCAGCTAATGTACTCTTGTATTATACGTATTCACACATCAAAAACAACAACCTAGATTTTACATTAATTTTCTTACCCTGTTTCGCATATGTCCGTGATAGAAAAAAAGTATATTTATCTTTCTATATTTCTACTTTTGGGGCACTAAAATCAAAAGCTTCTTGCAAGAAAATTGCCTTTTTTTATAGAAAAGGAATTGAAATTGCATGTTGTCTGGATGACATGACCAGCCTGAAAACAGAGAACTAATGCACACATTTTACTTTTACTTGTGGTAGGGATCAACGATATATGCTACATAACCGATAATTTCAGCAGAACAACATTCAATTTTTGTGCCCTTTTTGAAGTGTATGTCAAAGGGTTCACAAATATGTTATTCACAAGACTTATAGGGATGCTCCTGCAGGGGGCAGTTAGCGTGCAGCAGAACACACACTTACCTTTCTACACTGATGACAACCATTCCAGACATAGAAGAACCAAATGCAAAATACTGCACAAAGTGCACTAGTTTACAGGCCACATCTGACAAATCGATGGTATCGTAAAAATAGTGTTCGATAACCTAGAGAATAAGTACTCTTCTTCAAGACCTGGTACATTGGGTTGCCGGAAAAGCCATAGGCGCATGTTATCTTACAAATATCACCACTTATTATGTTAATTTCCATGCTAATGCGAAGAAAAAGGTAAGATAACTGCTAACAAATAGTCACAGGTGTTTTCCGAAGAGTCTCATAAACTGATTTTCATAACTCAAAAGCATTCAGGACCTTACTTTCAGCCATTCGTAATAGTGAATAAACATCCTTATAAACGTTAGGACACAAATAAATAGTTACCAGGGATCCTATGTATATATATATATATATATATATATATATATATATATATATATATATATATATATATATATACATATATATATATGTATGTACGTGTAGGTATAGATATGTAAATACATGTATATATAAATTTTATATATATGTATATATATATATATATATATATATATATATATATATATATATATATATGTGTGTGTGTGTGTGTGTGGGACTTGCCCTTGTCCTGGAGTTAATTTTTGATTTACAGTTTCTTCCCTATTCAAAATATATAGCTATTTGACAGTCATGACCTTGTTAGCTTTGTCATCAATATTTGTTTTACATTTGTCTGAACAGTTACCGACAATGTGTTAACACAGATCGGAATTGCCATTAATGCAAAAAAGTGTCACAATGCCTGGACATATTTATGTCCATTTACCTTCATGATACCAAGAAAATCTTATTGCCACATGTGCAGTCATAGTACACCCGTCCCCATTGAATATTTTAATTATCATGGCAGGGGGAAATATTTCCTTAAGAACTTACGCAGTCAAAAGAGTAGTGATGTTTGTTTTCCATAAACCTGATTTCGCCAACATTTTTAATAAGCTGTGCAAGGACAGTATCTCTTTGTGTCTTTGAAACCAAATCATTTGCATCTGTAATTGCAGAATATTCGAATGGCCTCATGTACATTTTTATTCCCGTGTTCTGCTTCTTCAGCCATGATACTAAAATACTAATAAGCCAAATAACAATAAAGTGTTTGAACAATTATCCTTCCAAGTTTGAAAGCAACGCAGGGAAGAATTGGATTCTGTTCAGGTGAAGGTTTGAGAAGAGAAAAGAGTTAAAAATCCAAATTGCCTTTAAAATTGTCTTTTCTGTATACATGGATGCATTCGAATCAAAGTTCTGCAATAAATAACTTATTTTAATTTGTATGGTGATGCTTGCTGACTTTCAGATCCACTTGCATGGATCACTGTGTGCTGTAAAATGTGGGGAGTCATAGTTGCCTATAGGCATATAAAGTACCTCTATGGCCTCATGGTCTGTACGTTGGTGAGGGCAAATATAAAATATTGATGGTCTGACAAAATACAGGTTTACTGTTTCTGGTCTTATTCTCTAAATATATGATTAAGTACAAAATATGTAGAAAATTCTAATCATGCAAGATGGGGCATTACCTTTTCAGGGAAGGCAACAAAGAGCACTAGAAAATCAGTAAATGCCAAATTCACCACTAGCATGTTTGTTGGAGTCCTCATGTCCTTCACACCCAATACAGTCATGACGACCAGAATATTTCCTAAATCATGTGATGGGCTTGTCAATTTAAACATATATATTTGTATATATATATATATATATATATATATATATATATATATATATATATATATATATATATATATATATATATATATATATATATATATATATATATATATATAAGTACGGGCAAATTTTTTCTTTATGTGGGTAAAAGTGCTTGATTGACAACGTGTACTCTCTTTTAAAAGTGAATCATGATAAAGGTTTGTAACGCATTACCATGATCGTATAATAGAGTGTTCTTAACACCAATACACAATTTTAAAATGGTGTGCAACAACACTTTAAAAGCAATGGCAATTTTCTTGTCACACACGGAGATCCCTGTAAAATGAAAAAATGAATAATGAGGTAATGATACAAACTTATTGTGGCAATTAATAATCTAATATTTGGTGTTAACTATCTTTTATGCACTTTTTTCATGTTTCGCAACTGGCATATTGTTGGCAAAAAAAATATATTTTTCCCGCTATATTCCAAGCTACACGTTTATCTATCAACCGAAATTCAAGGTTTTTGTTTTTTTTAATCATTGGTACTTCGTCGAGTATTCAAAGCAACCAGCTAGACAGAATTACAGTACAGCCCAATAGCTTCATATATGCAGATCATTTGAAAATATAGGTGCTTGCTTGAAGATTTTATCAAATTAAGATTTTAAAGTACTGTTGTAAAACAGGGCTGAAATCTACAATATTTAGCTTTGTGCATAGACAAAAAGTAGCCCAATATTTTCATTGAATGATTGGGTTTACCGCAGACTCTAAGAGGAGATGTCGGAAGTACCAATTTTATGTGTATTTGGCTGAATACTTAACACAATACACTGCATTCTGGGTCGCTAGACCCTTAAATTGCATAAAATTCTCTCTGAAAGCCACATTCTGCACGTAAAAACATTTTGCAGCAAAAGTACCTATATTTATGGGAGTACAAAAGCTATATATAACAGATTACTCCATGAACTTGGCACAGCTGTTTTAAAGTTACGCTGATGCAAATTACAATAGAGAGTATTTGAAATACACTCGCCCAACCAGGCTGCTTTCAGGACACTATAGTGCGAACCCACATGAGGCAATTGATTCTAACCGTACCCATTCATATCCAATTTAAGTTTGCAAAAGGATATTAGAGAGATAGCTGTACCGTTGAAAAATTATTATGCATGTCGACAAGACACGCATTTGCGATTATCGAATCACTTCTATTTCTTGCTGAAAAAACTATATTCGTGACCAACACGTCCAGAATGTTTACGTGCATGTACACACTAATATATGTATATATATATATATATATATATATATATATATATATATATATATATATATATATATATATATATATATATATATTTTATTGATGTTGTTTATGAAGGTGTGAGGTTGGATTCTTTGTCAATTTTAATCGAAGCGTACCATGGATTTTAGGGGCGATATCCAACCATTAAAGGAACTTGAAATGATCTGATTTATCTACGCCCCCCACCCCACCCCCCAAAATTGTACCCCGGTAAGCAACTCCCAAAGTTTTTTTGTTTTTTGTTTTATCTTTGTTAGCGTGTTACACTAAATATTTAAAATTATAAATACAAATTTTCACTGCAAATTATACGAGAAACGTTTTACACTTTTAATAAATAGTGTGACCGGTTATCACATCCTCGTGATCGCTATGTTTAAATCACAATGTGGCAAATTCTTTTTGGGGATTGACCAAGTTAAGCTTGGAGGCTATTTGTTCCTGTAGTGTAGACTGTGTTATGAACAACGCTTAATAGCACGCATACTCTATACACGCGCAAAATGACAAGATAGCACTGCGATCCATTATGACGAATAGAATTTGAAGCCTTTTAGTGAACTGCCATGGCCATAGAAACCGATGACCTGTTTAAGGCGGACACAACCATAGATAATGGCGGAAAACATGATAATCCACCATAGCTTATGCCGACCTATTTCTTGACGGTACAGCCCAAAGAAAAAGGCAAGAACATAGTGCGCCAAGGCAAAACAAGCAAAAATGAAAACAAAACCAAAAAAACCAAGACCCCCCCACGCCCCCCCCCCCCCCCCCGAAAAAAACCCCGCTGAATCACCACCATCCAATCGTCAGTCAAATTCTTCCAATCTGCTGGGAATTGAAATCCATACATGCTCCATTTGGCGTTTGCTTCTGATTTCCTTTCTTGTTTCAAGCTAATATTAAAGGTATTCTTTTCTGCTTCTGTATTTCAAAAATGAGTGTATGCTACACTCTAATGCAAAGCTTGATCCTGTTAGAAAATAACTGCGAAATACTTGCTTTTTTGTGGTTTTTTGTTTTTGTTTTTTGTTGGATTTATTTATTTTTTGTTTGTTTGCTTTTTGTTTTGATTTGTTTTAATCAAGAAAATGTTTAAATACTCCCACGTCCCCCACATGCTTTGCTCACACCTAAGAAAACTATAAACGTTTTTGTTTTTTTAGTTCTTGTTTTATTGTACTCTAACACCTGAATCAAAATGAACACATGTTCATGTACTCTCTGACGTGGTGCATTTTTTTTCTTATTGTTCGCAAAAACACAGAGCCCCAAGGCAGTTTGATGTGTGCGTTGAGTTGAGAAAGCATGGACGTTTATCTGTTTAGGATGCAATTGGACCCAAGCCATACGACTAGTCTGCTCAGCCTCTGGTACATGACCGTGTGGAAGCTTTGGCCTGAACATGTTGAGATCACAGAGTCTTACCACAAGCACATTTAGACCTCTGGGCCTTTCTACAGAATATAGGATGCACAGACTTAGGTCAACTACTCTGCTATTTGTTCTGTCCTAGCAATCTTATTGAATATCATCTGCCAACTGTCTGCATTCTGGTGTTGAATGCTCGTTGAAAATTATCTATAGATATGTACAGTTTGTAGAGTGTAGTGCAAGGTATCAAATCGAGCATCAACTTTAATACCAAATCTGCTCACGCACATATTCTAAATTTTAAATGGTGATATGGTTTGCCAATTTTGCTTAAATTAAAAAAAATAAAAAGTAAAAAATCACTTGTATACTCACTGACCTATTTGCAGGCAGGTCCTAAGCCTGTATAAACATTTAAAAAACAGGAAACCGGACACACTTCTGTTTGTCCAACGAAATTATGACAGTAGCCTGAAATTGCCTTTGCATGATCATGAAGTGATAAGCTATAAATGGCTTCCAGACAGGGAAATAAATAATTATTGCTTGCATTCCCAATGGACATACTGCCAGAGATAGGATTAACTTATAAAAAAAAAAAGAGGCAAGCAAAAGTTTATATAAATTGGCCTTACTTTTGGATTTATTCCTGGAGAACAGTTCCATTAATTACAGTTCAGTAATAGTAGGAATAAAAATACATGTCAATATAAAAGTCTAAAATCAGTGCTTCTCGAAAACTGTCCAAATGTTGAAAAAAAAACATTGCCACTGACATCACCAGATACGACAGCAAGACACTGTTGCAATGATATGAAGCAAAGAACAATACTACTCACAGACAATCAACAAATCTGGCTTGTAGACAAAGAAAAGTGAACTCGGAGGTTTACTTACCTAGAATACCTAGCACAGTAAGAATGAACCAAATTGCCGTTGTTATCGAAAATGAGACTTTTTGCATCTCTCGCAGAGAAAATTTGGAGCGAAATGCATTATTGTATTTGTAATCAATTAATGATTTCCGGTACGTTTTGCAAACTATATCCTTTGATATTCTTTTAACTTTCATGATTTTCCCTGATAACCATGTCAGCTTGAAGCAATATTCCACTGTGTCATTACCACTTGCGTCAAGTAGCATTTTACCGAGTGTATAATTGTCTTGTACCGTCCACCAACTGCCCACGTTGTATGAAAAATAATAAATTTCGTGATAGCTAACCACTACTTTTTCTACATCCCAAATGAAGAGTCTAAACTTCGTCGATTTCGAGGCTACTTTTTCTGGCATAAGAGGAGATGAAGGCATAACTTGACCCGAGGTGGAAGTGCCGTTTATACTTGTCATTTGATATTCAGGAAACGTATTCACTGTTAAATAATGTAGAGACAGTCTCCTAACATAACATTGGAGTTCAGCTTGTACATGTGAACTCAGTAAAACACAATTCATATAGTTCTTTTTCTTGAGAAAAAATTGCATATAAAAACGACGAATGAGCATGGTTTTACTTATGTCTTCACCACTGCACATTGCGGATGTCAATAGGTTTAGGAAAAGGGGCATGCTTATCGTTGTTTGACTAAGCTAAACTGTTTGTGAAATTGAATATGGAATATAGAATTTAATTACGAACTTGGTATATTTTCGGGGAGTTTTGACGTAAGTTTCTAAGAAAACTTTGGCAAAAAATACCATAGGATTTAATTATTACCAGGCAATCTAGTATATAAAATTTGCGGTAGCAACAGTTGGACTTGAAGAGTAAAGTTTCATCTGAGGTTATAGAGATAGTAAAAAATACATTGTCATTATCCATTACCCAGTTTCACAAATAAATTCGGACATCGCAATAAACCACACAAAGCGTGGTTATAAAAGCCTTGGAAAATTACGGGGTTGTTGCGTCAAGCAGTATCAGTTCAAGAATTGGTCAGAGCAAGTGAAACCACTTTGTACCAGACACTTCCTTTCTGTAGCTTTGCCTTAAATCAGATTGATTTTTATCTGTATTCACTGCGTGCATCAATTACTATCAAAGACATGGCATTGATGTTCATATGGCGTTACCGGACGCCTCAAAAGCTCCTGAAAGGGTAGTATATGTCAAAATTTTTTATACTATGTGCGAACAGATCTGTATGTCCCTTAACAATGTTTCTTTAATATATAAACTACATCGCAGTCAAAACAGTGTCTTCATTTCCTAATACTGCTTTCCCCTGAAAACGTACACTTCATGGATAAAGTACGGATTAAAATGATGATGATCAGCAGCAATTGCATTTTGCAGGTATATTGGCTTAACATAAGGCCATTTTACAACAAAACCTATTCATTTTAATTCTGATCAGTTTGGTACCTGTACGTCCAGACTTTGATTTATAAAAAAATACATACGCATAATTGGAAAGATATCATGGCCAGCTATACCTTCCTCGAATGTCCTCCTAATGAATTATCCTTGGTAATTGACATATTTTCGTTTAGTTGGGATTTTCTCTTCATTTTAGACTTTCACATTTTGGACAGAGACTAACTAAAGCCTATTGCCCCAGTAATCCTGAATTAAATGGATGTCGATTAATTACCATTTAATCCACGTGTGGTGTTGTATATTTGTTTCGATCATATATTATTTTTAAACTGTTGGAGCCTATGAAAGGAAATAAGCGTATACCTCAAGAACCTACTTTAACATGCAATGACATATAACCGCTAAGTGTTTCCTAATGAGGCCAAATGGCATCTTCTACTATGTTTGTGCTATTCGAACCCTAGATATGATCATTTTGGTCACAAACCCGCGATAAATATGTACTTTTTTCCCGCTTTGTTTAGAAATATGTATTAATACTTTTGATAAAATTCATTTCATTTGCTTCAAATCTGTAAATATTACGGACTGAGAACCAACAAGAGTTTTAATGTTAACGGCAAAATTTGATGTATCAAAATGTTAACGAAGAGAAGGATTTTACTGCGCTCATATCACACAACACATATTCAGACACTTCCGTGTAACTTTGAATGTACCTCGTTTCTAAAAATCTAAACTACATGCACCTTCATGTGCGATTTGTCGCTGGGTATTTTGCATCATGTTTTTAATTGTATGTTTGCTGGCATTGTACCACCACTTCTCCTTCACTTTCCGAAACTTGCTTACATTGTTGACACAAAAATCTTTGACATAAACATAAACATTGTTTCATGTATTGCAATAATTTGGAAGTCATTTTCAACAGTAAAGCGAAACAATTAAACATCCGGGAAACAAAATCTGATATGAGTATTATGGCACAGGTAAAATCACCCAAGCATTGAATTGTCTTGAATGACTAACAGTTGATCTGATAGTGCGTCTTGCTGTACCAGGTAACCAGATTTATTTATCAATCGATCACACACTGACTTGATTCAGTAAAAGAAAAAAATTGTGAAAAATTAATTAAAAACTTAGATGACATTCTGTGTGCTGCAATTGCACACTTATCCACAAAATGAATTATATGTGTATTTGTAACGGACACATTCAAGTATAGTTATCTGATAACACTACGTATTTTTCTTGACAGTTATTGTAAGCAGTACATCTCAGAGCTCTGTTATTGCACTGGTCACATCAGCTTTTCTATTTGATTGGAGGTTTGTTCTAGCTAAAATCGTCATAGTTCTCTGTCTTGTCTTTACTTTCTTCGCACTTAACTATGCCTTGATGATTATATATAAAAGTAAACCGGGACAGATTTAGGCTTTCTATGCAACGCGTTGTGAGGTCTCAAAAGCACTTTGCACTTTGAACTAATTCCGAGTTAAATTGTTTCGAGCTGTGCTACTCAGAGAAAATACTTTTTTACTTTGGTAAATTTCCTTTAGTGTATGTAAGCAAACATTTTTCTTATTTCACAAGTTTGGTTGACGTAATGATAATAGTGATTATTGTTATTATTATTATTATTATTATTATTATTATTATTATTATTATTATTATTATTATTATTATTATTATTATTATTATTATTATTATTATTGTTATTGTTATTGTTATTATTATTATTATTATTATTATTATTATTATTATTATTATTTTATTATTATTATTATTATTATTATTATTATTATTATTATTATTATTATTATTATTATTATTATTATTATTATCATTATTATTATTATTATTATTACTTGCCCCGTCGGAACACCCTTATGCAAGGGTATTATGGTTTGACATATTTTTTCAATTACAAATTAAGACAATATTTCATCGTATTGTAGACTACTGTGGTTATTATATATTTATAACATAAAAGGCGGTACAGTGTGTTGAAACTCTTTTATTCACGAAACAACATTTTGCCACGTTTATAGCCTTGAAAAGGTCTATATAATTGAATAGTCCTTAATTAAGTTTGATGTTGGCCTGCACCTGCCTGGACATTTTAAAGTCATCTGTAGGTTGTAATTTAACACAAAAAACACTCACCTTTCACAGGCTAGTGTGCTAGGATGAAGTTATGGTTCACCTTGACTCTTAGGGTTGATTAACCACTGCTTCACACTGTCTGATTTTTGGTTCCACCTAGACACAAGTTAAGCGTGTGCAAACCTGCAAGTTTTCTTTAGCAAGAATTTCTGTTTGATTTCCTTTCCTCTCCTTTCTGTATATTTCTTTCTTGCATACTTTGTTCTGGTTATCTTACCTTCTATTCGTCCACCTTCCTCACTTTATTTCTGTCCCTGACTCTGCTTTCCTGGTCAACCAAGCCCTTATCACGGAATATGCACTTTAATGCCAGCACACCAAACTCAATTTATACATGGTATTGTTCATGCAGCAGGCATGTCCCACAGCGCTTGTTACAATAATGCGCTGTCACAAGTTTATACTGCGACGTGTCAACTGACACACAGATATATATTGATAGATCTGCTATCAAGTTATGACTTTTTTTTGTTTTGTTCTGTTCTCTTCACACCTTCAAGGAACGAGAGAGAGAGAGAGAGAGAGAGAGAGAGAGAGAGAGAGAGAGAGAGAGAGAGAGAGAGAGAGAGAGAGAGAAAGAGAGAGAGAGAGAGAGACGGATTTTAATTCTTTATCTCTGCCCTGATTTTTGTCAGGTCGCACGTGTATGTGTAGGCATGTGTCTTCGCCCCTATGTTTACACAGCAAGTATATGATATGTAAGCATGTGCCAACATAATGCACATCATTTCAGCTGGCCTAGAAGGTAACATGAAATTATTGGGCATTGGTTCCCAATTTTTCTGTGTGTACTGATGAGTAGCCTCCCTTGTTAAATTGATCAAATTTGCAAAACGATTTTGCATATCATAATCTTTTCGGCAGACAATTCTCATACTGACCCTTTACGCTACAAATTCAAAATCCAGAAATAGTTCAGAGCTCAGATCTTTATTGAACTGGGTTACTCATGTTTAAGGTTAAATCTTTTGAAACGTATTCACAGAGCTTGCAACTATCCAAAGTCATACCACACGGTATGACTTTGGATTTCAAGATTTGAATAAACATGCAGTGAGAACCAATATTGTTAAATTTTCAATAGTATTCTATAGACCAACTTTGTGGGAAAAGGTACGCTATATACAGAATGCATTCTTTGTCTTAGTGTTTCAAAAACATCTGATGTTGCATATAATAGATATACAGTACACAGTTATGTAAGGTAAGTCTAACCAAGTTCCAGTATGGTAACCTAAAAGTCATTTACTTATCTCTCTTAGGTCAAGCGCCCTTTTAGCTTGGAAAAAATATACGTTTGAAGGGTTTTCCTTTGTCCAACTAAAAACCAACGTGTGTAGTACGCTCCTTTTTTTCTTGCTGTGCATTGATATACAATATCTCTGAAATGTTCAAGTCTTCAGCTTCCGTATATATGACTAGAAGAAAACATAAATACAATACTGATCATCTTGTAAAGGAGTACCATTCTTAAAGGCTTATAATCAACTGTATATACTAAAAGACTCAGAAACAGATCAAGAATGTGTGTCGATTGGTCAGTGACAATACTGATGACAAGCAATAAGAATGCGTCACCAATGTTGTCCATGCCCGTCAACATTGTAGTAATTCAGCAATAAACGTATTTTGATTCCTAGCTGTCCATTAGCATTGTTATAGAAAAAGTATCGAACAAATCGACTTTTCCCTTGTATTATTTATATAGCCGTCTTTCCTGAAAAAAACTGAAACAATTCACACTTTAAAACAACAACAGCAAAACCGGAAACAAAACATATATGAATTAGTAAATAAAATAAAATAAAATAAAATAAAATAAATGAGTGAATAAAAAAAAAGAAAAAAAAAATAAATAAATGAATAATAGCTAATAACTAAAGAAAGAAAGAAAGGAAGAACGGAAAAAAAGAAACAAACAAAGAAAAATAAATAATAAATGAATAAACAACAGAAACTGGCAGACTCTCTGTAAGTTATGGCAGTGTTACAGAACAATTTGATAAATATCTGCCTTATCAAAATGATATCAAAGGAGGCTAAATCACTCAGTCTAATACACCCAAAGGTTGCTTTACATCAAGAACTCATACCTAGATCCTGTGGAGGTTTCCGGGGCATTTTTGGTACAGAGTGATTTCCCCTTATATTTTTTGCTCGTTTAGCGTTCTCTGTGTATAATTTTGAAATGTTTTGCAGGCTCCTCCCAAATAACAAACGAACAAACAAACAAACAAACAAAAAACAAAACAAACAAAACAAAAACAAAAATCACCAAAAAAGAAACAAAAACAAAAACAACAACAACAACAACAACAAAAAAAAAAAAAAAAAAAACAACAAAACAAAAAAAAAAAAAAAAAAGCAACAACCCCCCCCCCACACACACACACATAGAATTATGTGCTCCTTTGAGCCTGGTTTTATCTCATTTTGTTGATGTTGCTTTGGATAAAGCCCTGAAGCCATAGCCTGTTTCTAATATTCGGTTTGCTCCAGAAGCCAATTAGCCGATAATATCAGGGGAAAATGTTGAAACAGGAACATGCAAAGCTTATGTCTTAACTAGTAGCGACTGTACTCCGGACATAAAGTGTCAGTTTGCTTAGCAGAAAAATTTTTGACAGTTCTTCATTATCGATGTTTTTAAAAATCTTTGTGTTTCTTGGATAACCCTTTACGATGAACTTCAGTGCAAAATGTGCGGAGACGCTCGCCATTGGCGATGGCAATACGATCGTTTTTCTTGGCAGATGAGTGTATAACGCACTTCCATATATTTTTGTGAGGAATTGACATATCATTACAATTAAAATTTCATATGCTGCATTCATGAGGCAGATATTCAATGTATATGTATTTACTTGTCACTAATACCATTATCTTATCAAGCCAAGTTATTACTTTCCATTGAGTGATATACTAAAAATGGCACTGGATTGTGAAGACTATATTTTCTGGTGATCATCTCTGATCACGATTTATATGGATGGTGCTCAGTCCCTGACATGAGAAGCAACCCGTGAAAGTTTACCTTTTGTATTTTGACACTCCTCTGCTTATAACAATGAAAAATAAATTTAGTGAGAAAATAGGAAAAGAGAAAAAAACCATCTCACACATTAAAAGAAAAAAACAATCTCAAACATTTTCACGCAGCTATAGCGTTTCCCAAGATAACAAACGTCACGACCGCCATATTGATTTACTATTTTTGTGGATCATAGAGTGTAGAATCTGGGTTAATCATACTGGTTCCTTTCTATATTGTAGGGAGTCAAATTAAAGAAAGTCAATTTGTATTTGTTTTCGTCAATTTTGAGGGAGGACTAAATGCACTGTTGATTTTGTATATGAAATATAGCCTGTGGAAAAAATCAAAGGTCACACTATCAACAGGTGACTAAGAGTTGCTTTCCTCTGGCAATTTTGCACACTTGTGGGATCACTAACGTCAATGGCAGGCTTGCATTTATCCCATGAAATTCCAGTTTGGCCACCCACATTGATATCAGAGTCGTCTTTGCAAGCTTAGCGATAATCTAAAGAGAATCATCTGCAACAGTTACTTTTTCTTTTATAGTATGCAAGCAGGTAGAGAACTGCTTGTATTGATCAGTTATTCATTTGCTGTTATATATTGTATTTGTGTCTTTTTGCCCAGAACCACTTCCTAGTAGTCATTATCACATTCCGCAGTCCGAATATTAGATGTCATTTTATTAAGGAAATATTTATTTTCAGAATTGCCATACAAGAATATATAGAGGACAAAATATCACCAGGATTTCACCAAAGTTATACATTCTAGATTGTCATAGTTCACAGACTCACTTTGCTTCTGATTCGGAAAAAAAAAACTTCTCAAGGCATTCCAGCCGTATTTAATTATCGCCCAATTTCCATGTCTGTCTTCTAATTCTATATCTACTTTGGTAGTCACAATCCAAATTTGCTTTCGTCTCTACCAACTGCAAAATGTTCGATTTGCTGAAAACTTTACATGGTGACAAAGGCAACAATCTTTGCCATGCTCGTAATGTGGGGCAGAACTCCAAATTAGTGAGTACCTTTGTTAATAGTTTGTTTAATTATACAGTGATTATCTCATTTACATTCTATACAGCCTATTGTTTTTGCAACTCATATACGGTGCCATAGGGAACAGACTACCTTGAAAAAAAAATATCCTTCTATTTTTTTAATATTACCATATTTCTGTAAAAAAAAATCAGCATTTTTGGTATTTTGAAATTTCGTGAAGGGCTTTTAAGATAAAACAATCAGAAAAACAGGAATGTATTTTTGTCATGTAATTCCCAGCTTTTTCATTGGTGATAATTGAAATACTGAACAACACATGGGTGTCAGCTTACTACAGCTGTATGAACTGTGCTCTGATTAGGGCCACATCATTGTCCTTCCTCAGCATAGAGTTTTCACTTGGCCGGCTAAACAGTGCACATACATCACTACCAATGAAGTAGCTCCGTGATACAGCTAACTCTACTTTAACCAGAAACTACACAATGGCAAGAACACAGTTTTTTCAAAATCACAGACTATATCCTTTCGAATGCATAACATGCCAATAACAATTGTGGTCTGTAATCTTTACCATGGAATGCTCTTAAAACTCAAACTTATGGTCCTGAGACGCATACATATTACCAAGAAAGAGGTTTCTTTTCTTTTTGCTTACGTTTTTATTCTGTTAATTTTTTTTCGTTGTCCTGTTATTCAGGCTATTCATACCAGAACGGCACCAAAAGGAATAACCTTCTTTTTTTATCAACCATAAGCACAACTGCCACCAGGCTCCTGGATTGATTTGATATTCTATTGAAACAAGGCTTTTCTCGGAACGCAGTATGAAACACCAAGGGGAATCAACCTTCCAACTCTACCATGTCGCCTCTTCTCACATATGTGCCTCAAAGCCAGATGGTTTCTTGCCAAAAAAGTTTGAGGAGTACTTTTTGTCTCAGTATTTATTTGCAAAAAGATCCAAAAAAATGTAGTAGCTCCTCATTTTATCTCGGCGTCTTTCTTCAATCCATCGCGAATGTAACAACATCCTCAGAGTTCAATTTCCTATTGTGTGAATAAGCATCAATGATCAGTCTTCATTACTCACATATGATCAGTCTACCATGGAAGGACGTCTTGACATGTGCCTTACATAAGAGGAAGAGTGCAACCCTGAAGCCATGTTAAAAGTGGACAGCCAGGTACAGGAACTTCCATCGGAAAAACCGAAGTGAAAAAGCCACGGAAATGCCACTTTTCTTCAACTAATATCAATGCAAGTTTCAGCTGGAATTGAAGGACTTTTCAGGATAGAATATTAGCACTTTTCTTATAACCCATTACTTAACTTGGAAAAATATCGCCACAGTACGAAAGACGACATCAGACTTCTTTTATGCTTGCAGGACACTTTACTACTTTATCTTTCTATGTAGCACACTCAAATGTAATACGAATTTGTTCTGCTTATGTATGTGTATGTGTGTGTTGTTGTTGTTTTTGTTGTTTCGCTTCTTATTTTGTTTTGCTTTAAGTATTCGTTTTGTTCGATAAGTTTTTTCTGCTTTGTTTTTGTTCATTTTTGCAGGAAACCCCGTGTAAACTTATTTAATTTGTGTTATTTGATACAAGGGAATATCTATTGTTTTCTGCACTTTCGAATCTTTTGCCTAAACATGTATGATATTAATTGACCTGGAAAGAGAATGATCATTGATGTGGAGAGAGGATGTAAATTTTTATGTCATTAACTACCAATTTTCTTAGGCGTTGTCATAAGCCTAATGCTCTGAAAGACATGTGAGGCTTCGTACAGGGAATATAAACTATGTATGAAGTTAGTTTTACAATTCAGCCTGCGGAGTAACTCGACTGAGTAGGTCAACAAGTCATCACAATTTTGTCCTCCAAATTCAATAAAACCTTTTCCGAATTGATACATATGTTTTTACTCATTTTTTTATGGTTGACATTTGTTACATTCTCTTAACTTTATAGCATTTTACTGTGGGTCACCCAAAACGTCAATTTGGTTTACATATTTCTAGTTGTACTTTTATTGCGAGAGATTCCAACTTGCGCATTTACAATTAGATACTGATAATAAAATCTATTTTCTTTGTAATTCTGATCGCTGTAATTGTTTCATAAAACATGTATCATAATTTCAGACTCCGTGTGTCACACCAGACTGACGAACAATGCTTCCATCTACTATCTGAAGAAAGTAAATCAGTTGCAAATATCTATCTTGAAAACTACTGTACATGGAAACACTAAATTTCAGACAGTAAATTTATATGCATAATCAAATAGCATACAAAAATCATATATCCACATTAACAAAGGTGAATGGTTTATTGAGGGTTGCTTTAACACACAAACTAATGATAAAACAGCTCCAGCCCTCCAAGTTTTTGTGTATGCAGTTGTGTATTGGCGCGAATGTACACCTTAGAGCTAATTCTGACCTTTCGTATTGACAGATTCCCTTAGTTGTTGTTGTTTTTTCCTTAGTTTTTTTTTTTTTTTTTTTTTTTTTTTTTTTGTTTTGTCGCGGTGATAAACAAAGTATCACGGACTCATGGAATACTGATAATAAAAGTCATGGCTAAGTGACACGGATCTTCAATTTCATGTTGTTTCTCTATGGGGGTACCTTTGTCACATTGATAGATTCATTGTTTTGTGACTAAAGCATATTTTACTTTATATGAAATAACTTTCGATAAAGTAGGCCAAGTTCAGTAATCATATTTACTGCACAACGTCAGAAAATACCATATTTGTTTGACCATGGCGTTAAAAATAGCTTTCTAGTGTCCAATGATGTCGATGCCAGATTTGGAAAAAATGCTAAATATATTGCATATGCCTTTAAATCCAATTAAAAAGATCAGTGCAGAAACACATGCTACCGCTGTCAAGACCTATGCCGGTAGCCTATTTGTCACCTCATTCTACATAATCAATAATTCGGTTGACTTTTTGTGCTTTTATGGTTTTCTTTCACGTGTGTATGTTTTCTTCTTATTGGTTGTTTCGAATACCACAACATGGTAAAGTATTATAGGGATTACAGATCACTATCTCTGGGGTTTATTTCAATTTAATGAATTTGAAATACAGGCGGGCAGAAACGATACATTTGTCCTATGACACAGAAGCCTTATTAGATCTAGTTATTGGCATATATTATAATTTTACACATTTCGTAATTGTCATAAATTACAATATCCTCTTGGTACTAAAATTAAACTGCATCTGCGGCATCCCATATTCTTAAACGTAACAACTCAGAACGATATTTTCAGTGATCGAAATATACCCCAAGACACGTGAAAATAAATGCAACAAAACAAGGAAACAAACAACAAAACCAGGCTCTCTGGATGCCAGCTTTATGTTCTGACAGTCTGACTGTTTAAGCATGAAAATTGAATATTATATAAATTTGGACATGCAGAAGGAAACCAGAATAATTGCAAAAACACATGCAAGTAAAAATATATTTCAAAAACAAAGAATTCATTCTTTAATGTTCCAAACATTGGGATGCATATTACCTTTGTAAAGTCTACAATATTGTGACACATGTATCGTGCAGCCATCCACGATTTATTGTTTGTGGTTTTTCTGGTCTGGGGTAATAACGCATGTCAATGGTTTGTATAAAGAAAAAATTATGTATGAACGATCATCTACAAAAAAGATGTTACTTACACTTTTGGCTCCATGATAAAAGCAGAGCTACAAACTCTCTTTGCCAACGATAATAGATACATCCAAATCACAATGTTAGATACGAAAGAAAAGGGTTTAATCGTAACAGGTTACTTACATTTTGGGCTCCAAGATAAAAGCAGAACTACATAATATCCTTGCCAACGATAATAGATACATGCAAATCACAATGTTAGATACGAAAGAAAATTATTTAATCGCAACAGTTAGGTCAGTAGAACATGGCTACAAAGTATGTGAGGGTCACACAGTGAACAAAATTCGTACAATTTGATTCATCACGGGCAAAACACAGGAAGATTTGTTTCCTGGTCCCAGGTTATTGGGCTAGTACTATGGCGACTTTATATTTTCAGCCACAATCCACATTAGGGATGCTAGACTGACAAAGGTTTATAAATAGACAGTCCTAACAAAAGATTATTACAATAACCTGGGACCTGTTATGCCACTAGTTTCACCAGTGTCATTAAAACTGTTTGCTTCTAACTTGGAAACTCTTTTGGCGAGGAACTTGAAGTGCTTATGGAGCAGATGCGTCAAGCTGCGATTTGCTTTTTCTGATAGTTGTCTGCCCCCAAATCAGGATTTCGGGTTGCAGGCAAGGTGTGAAAGTGGCTGCTACTGACTGAAAGGTTTTATCTTCCTATCCTCCCATTTAAAATCATTCGATAATGAAATTTGCTATAGCACAACCAATGCATTGCTATTCAGCTACGCAAACGTTTATGTCATTTCGTCTTCTTGTGACATAAAATGGGTGGGCATGAATAGTCTCATTGAGAAAGACAGTCCACAGTTCAGCCATTCACTGGTTAAGGGACAGCGGCATATAAGCAACCCTAAGCTAATTCCAGTTTATACTACTCAGTGAATGTTTGAAGTGTGTCTTTTACATTGATGAGTTAAATCCGAGTGAGCACGTCAGGCTGTTGTCAGTGAATTTGTATAAGCACTTTTATACTAATTCTGTCATGTCAATATTACTGGCCAACGGTAGGAGCTCAAATCCATGTTCCCATTATTTGAGCTGATAGGCAAACATAAGGTTTTTGGTCTTTTATATTGTCTCATTTTAATCACTTATTCCCGAAATTTGGAACTTTTATAGAGACACAAACAGGAAAAAGTGGAAAGTATACAATTTCGAGCTTGAACATTTTCATGCAAGAACGTCATGTCCTCCCTATATGTGGATTGTCTTTTCTGTTTTAAATAGGAAGGTAACTGGAATTTGAGAAGCATTCATGTCAGCATTCGGGTATGCTTGCCAGCTACGGCTAATGCCACAACATACCAATCAGCTTCAGTTGGTATGAACAAGCAATGTTCCTGTATTTCAACAGTGGGGAAATTCCTGTCTCTACTGTCCACACGGTAAGTAGGATACCAGGAACAGGCATTAGAGAGGCAGCAGCAGTTCATACGATATAAACTGTTACGAATAAAAATTAATAGTATTAAGGTGTATTATTACATTAGCCACTGTGGGCCAATGAACAGTAGTGCCACTTCATCAATGCATAAATATAACGCAATATTGAATTAAAGTAGTAGAGTAAGGCTTTTTCATTCCATGCACCTCGTGAACAACTGCAGGCTCTTGAGAAGATGTACCACGTCAGACAATTTCCTAAGAGCAATTAATCAATACAGACCAACTACAGCACACTCAATTAATTAGGAAATGTGCATAACATTTCGGCGTCTTATACATGATATGTTGTGTAATATGTACGATATTCCCTACTTATTGACAAACAGGCAATACAAGCACAGATGGAAGGGGGGGGGGGTCACAGGGTGTGACAACAATATTATGTCATGAAATTTCAGGATGTTCATGGAGCCAAGTTTCAAAGTTTTTTTGTACTATATTTACTGATCAATTACCAAAACGGTCTTGCAGCAGATCTGTTTAACAACCCAGCAAAAGAGCTCTACCAAACCTCAGCTATCTAACATATTTCAAAGAATTTTACATAGTTTATGAGTGTCCAAATGTGTTAGCTATTTACAAACTCGGTAAACTCCATGACATTAAATCTGGTAAAGAAATATTTCGATACAGCTTAGATTATTTGCCAATATATCTTTATTGCAATAGAGTAACCCTAGTTGTTAAATCATCTCCCTTTATGCACATCTTCACTAATTTCAGTTTCTACTTGAGACGCATGTTCAGCTTGTGGCACCCTCAGTCGCTGGACGGAACTTTGCCAGCATGCATGGGAATATATCTGCAGTCACCATTGCTTCAAGCTCCGTTTTTCTAGATTGACAATAAAATTGTACATATATATATATATATATATATATATATACATATAAAAGGTACTAACATACATACTCGATTGATTGATGAATATAAATATAATTTCAACAACAAAGAATGAAATAAAAAAAAAGAAATTAAAAACCAATAAGTTGACTAAACGTTAACCTGCTTTGCTCTCAGGGCATTTTTGCTTCGTGCTTTCAAATGCTCTAAGTCTGCTAAGTAGGCAAACCAATATGAAACTACTGCAAGGTGTAAAAATTCCTAATCGTTTTTAAGTTAGGTGCATATATATAGAGAGAGAACCAAAGGATTTGTAATATTGCAAAATGTGAATCAAGTTCAGAGACACAATTGAATATTTTGTCTTCAATGTCAGTAGGTCATGTAAAGAAAGGCTAACTGAATGAACGTTTTACTTGTGCAAATACCCAGGAGTGTTATTGGCGTGAACAATACGCTAATATATTGGTAAAATGCGAGTACGTCTATTCCACATTTTCATGATCCACAGGATTTTCAGGTATGTTTAATGCCACTGCTTTAAAAGATCATCATTCTGTAGAGGAAAGAAAAGGTGCGTCAGGCACTGTTTTGAGAATAATACAAGAAGGTGTCACCATTCTATTTTCTTCACATGGAAGTTAATTTCAGTATGATAATTATTATATATCAATATGTTAAGAACTGAGAATGTGTGCAAATGATGATTAAAATAATGATAATGAGCTGTGAGGTTCCCTATAAATACCTTACTGCAGCTATTTGGGGACATGTGCCGATCAGGCCAAGGCCCAAGATGTGTGGTTGCAAAAGGCACTCAGGTGGTAATAAACATCTTTGTACTTATGATATTTTTGTGTTGTATCATGTATTTTTCTTTGATTATCGATAATTCTATCATAATCCATAATGTGTGTCTCTATCTTCTACTGTACATGTTTCTCCATACCAAAGGAATATGAATTCATGGTGCTATTTTAAATTACAGGCTGTCATTACAAATATTTGTTGTTCATGTTGTGACAGTATGTTGTGGTGATTGCCATCAATAGTGGTTACACATCATAAGTTCACACGACGTTGCAACGCCCCACCTATTCCATAGCATGTGATCGGGTCCACCTCTAGCAACATTAATTAATGTTAAGATTAATGATCAACATTTCCAAACGAATTTCGGAAAACTTACCGCCTACCCCAGTGATTATCACGTCGTGTTTTTCAATTACTGTGCCCTTTGCAATTTTCCTTTTTTCGCCTTTGTAGTCGATGAGAGATTTTCTGGTATCTACAATACCGAATGTGTTTAATACGATACCCATGATGTGTTTATCATTTCACCAACTGCTAATTGCAAAATATTTTTCCATGTACGTGTTGCGTACAGGTCGAAGGAAAGCAAGCAGATAACAATCGCATAATAACACCTCAGCACCTAACACCACAACGCGGCACACCTTACTTTGCTGATTGAATGGTCACCTCTGTCGTTAGGATTTTCATCCGTGAATCAGAAGTTTGTATTTTAATTCTACTAAAGGTGCTGACAAGTTTTCATGAGAATTTGTGCAATGTGATCAAGTAAGGCCCGCAAGTAGTCACAAAAACAAAAACAAAAACAAAAAACAAAAAAAACTTCCCATGAGCTTTTCTGCAGCAGTAACGAAACGAGATACTTATACATGGCCACCGCCATGAACCGTTATCGCCATGCAGTTTTTTCATCCATGAAAATTACGTAAAATTCGTTTGATAAAATGACTATCCCTCCTTCAAAATAATCTTATATATATTTTAGAACATCCACAACATAGGAAGTATATACATTTCCTTTTAATCGATCAAGTCTTTTATCAGAAGTTATGGTATCATTCATAAGGTAAGAATGATTCATCACAACTTCGTCTTCCAGTACGTTGGCAAAATTAGCTGACCAGTAGGAGCTGGTAGAAGCGTCTCGTACTGTGTACCCTTACGTGCACTATGAACCTTTTAGAAATAGAGATGAGTCTAAACGTCTAAATTTACTGTACTAAATTACGGTAAATATGACAAACATTGCTAGCATATAACGCAGATAAAATGTCTGCGATGCCAATGTCATTTACTGGCTCTTTTTGGTGTACTGGGAAAAGAGGTACTTAAGGTGTCCTGAGTAGCTGCGATGATTAGTTCACATCGACTGATACATGGGTTTAAAATGAAAAATAGAAAATTAGGCTCCAGAACCATTAAAGTGTATGATATGTAAACCGAAACTTGTGTCAAATAAATATGGGGGGAAAGTATGGTAATCCATAGTTAGAATTGTGCCTTCAATTAATCTGGATAACGTGTTATGGTCTCATCAGTTGTCACGCTGAACAACATTTGACGCAAGGGATGGGGGTAGTCGCCCATCAATTGATCTTAATTCGCGCACCGTAGTTCCTTTTCACTTTTCCTACTTCCCACCATCTTATACCGGCATTCACGTTATGTTGACTATGTCTTATTTGTTGGTGCTGTGCTGACACTTCTTTCATGGGATGTTTATGGAAATCCTGTCCCACGTAACATTTGAGTGACATCTAGTCCCATTAACACCCACCGTTTTTTCAGGACAACTTAACAGCAGTTGTGCCTGACCCTGATATGAATTCCATTGCTAAAAAAATGTCATCCCTTAACTGGACATACCTGCACACTGGTCCGGCTTTGCTCCAGGGGACCCGTCATTTACTCAACATTTTATACCATGCATCATGTTTTGCTATGCAGAATCAAAGTGAAGTTACTATTGCATATTTGTTGATATTTCAAAAGCTTGGCATCCTCAATTGTACAAATTAAAGAAAATGACATTTTGAGGAACTGGTTACAGTGGTTTTCTGATTGTGTTATCTCAGTCAGTATATTCTTTTCAGTAGTTGTTTTAAAGTGCCTGTCATCCAGTTGGTCTAATAGTTGCGCAGGAGTTTCCCAAAGAAAGGCATTACAGTCACTTATGTTCCTTGTATATTTGAGAAATGTCGTCGACCTTCTTATGGCAAAATTAAATTGTTTGCTGGTAAAAGTTGTCCTTACCTATATACTGATGACCCGGGGCCCATAATCGATACTATTAATTCTCACCTTGCCAATATTAACCGTTGGTGTAATGACTGGTTGGTTTCACCAAATGCGTTAAAACGATTCTATCTTCTATGATTATTTCCTGGAAAACTTACTATCCTAGTTATCCCGATATTTCTTGTCAAGAACACAAGTTTCAAGAAGTTCAACACTGTAGATATCTTGGATTTACATTACGTGCTAATTTCAGGATCCTGACCATGTCAATGAATTTCGAACAAATTTATAGAATTGATAAATATTATGGCGAGTTTAAAGTTTGTTTTAGAAATGGCAAGCTAACAAACTTTTTTTCCGGTTGTCTTGTCTATTTTAGAATATGGCACTCACTTATGGAGTTGCTGTACAGCATCAGAGGAATAAAAAATGGAACGTGTTCCGTTGGAGCTCTCACAGAACTGTATATTTCATGTTCGGAACGAGCGGGACTCGAACCTGCAACCTTTGGCACCAGTCACCTAGCTGAAATGGGAAACGCACATATCCACTCGACCAAATCCCCATTCCTTAAATGAATGGTTCAATGGAGGTAGTTATGTGCGAGTGCCATATCAACACGGTAGTGCAGTATATTTACTGAGTCGGCATTTATTTCCAGAATCGGGGACTTAAATCCACCAGCATTAAGGAAATGCCGAAAATATATATTTCATGTTCGGAACGAGCGGGACTCGAAGCTGCAACCTTTGGCACCAGTCGCCCAGCTGAAATGGGAAACGCACATATCCACTCGACCAAATCCCCATTCCTGAAAAGAATGGTTCAATGGAGGTGGTTATGTGCGAATGCCATATCAACACGATAATGCAGTTCCTTCCACAGTTAGACTGTGGAGTGAGCTGTTTTACTGGTTAGAATTTTCCTTCACTTCAGGTCCAAAATACACCAGCCATTTGTGAGGCCCATACCAGTTCCAAGATAGTATAAATTCGGTAGTATATTTCCTGCTATTCGATAGGTTCATGTACATTGAGGCCAAAGTCATTTGAATTCTCATTTGTACCAAATTGATGTGTAGAACGCAGCAACATGTTCTTGTAGCTTAGCGTCAGAAAACACACTGTATTATATATGGTCCGACACTGGACGTTATGCCCTACTTACCCTTCAAACTTTGTTATATGATCTGCAAAATAGTCTTTATCTCAATACTTCAAAATATATTTTTTCAGGTGGCCCATTCACATTTGGCCACCTCTATTGCTCAATTACTTACAGCCGATTTCTTGATGATGTATGATCTACTTTGGCTGAGCAATACACGTGTCACATCAATTCGCCACAGAGCATAATGTACTCTCTGTATATATCACTATGAGAAGTATAATGAAAAAACTGGAGATGTTAATTCAATAGCACGATTCTGAATAGGACGACAGGCGTTAAGATTGTTCGGGGACAGATAATAGTACATGTACCTACATCAACTGAATGAACAGTTTGGCAGGTAAAATGGAAAAATAATATACTTGTAGTTCAACTGATATGAGCAAAAATCACAACTGGTACATATTCGTAAAGTATTGTTTATAATGTATGATACTGGATTTACATTGGATTAATACTGACATGTCAGTGAACTATTTTTAAGAGCGTAATTGATTGCTCCTTACTTTTTTCTTTCTTTTGCCGAAAGACATATCTATTCTAAGTATAGAAAGAGACAGAGAAGTAGCCCATATGCAAATTAAGGGTAGTGATGGAATGTTGAAAGACAATTATTTTAATTTATGTATTTTCACAGGGAAAAAGGTTGTAAAGGTAAATATTGTGGTTTATGTATCTTTAAAGAAGAAAAATAGTACAGTACCATAATTCATGTGCTTTTAATGAAAAGAAACCTATTTCTCCTGCTGTAACATATCAAATCATATACGCTGCAAATTTTTTACCATGCACCTTCCATTGTTGTTTTCTGTGTTTTTCGTCAAACGTGTGTAATTTTTGCACCAGTTTTAAAGACAATATATGCCTTTTAGCACTTAATTTACAGACTCCGTACCACCTTATTCAATCTATTTACGCCCGCATATTATAGCGCTGGGACAATTTAGCTTAGCATATGTGTGTGAGGTTCAGACAGATTCAGCATTGCTCCAGACAGCTTCCACAAGCTTAAAGAATTATAGAATCTAGCTAGAAAGACTTCAGACAAAATTCAACTGTCTATTTGTAGTTTAGAAAAATTCACGCTACTTATTGGCAGCTACACAATATTGAAATTCAATTATAACATCTTAAGGACTGAATTTGGAATGTTGCTAAAACTTTCAGACAATATTCAGCAGTCTATTTGTAATTCAGATAGAATTCATCTACTTATTTTGAGTCGTGATATAATTCATATATTTCTCAGACAGGGTTCATAATGCTGAAATGCTTAGAATAGATCCAGTTATCATTTTACTGGTTCAGACAAAATTGAACTGGCATTCAATCATAATCGCCATTATTTGGAAACATTGCAGAAGCCAAAGTTTTTAATTGTTATTTAAATGCTAAAGATGTGAAACAAAATCAAAATATAAACACGATGCGCTTGAGGGCACCAGGCTAAGAAGGACTGCAAATGTGCAATTAACTTGCTCAGGCATAGAATGAATACTTTGCAAATGAAGCTAACATGATGGTCCCCTAATGCAAAAAGTGAATAGGTCAGACTTTTCTGTATGGGCAAAATATGGTGCTAAAAGCTGGAATACTCTACTCAAAGTTACTAAATATTAAACATGCTCACATATTTTAACCACCTATTAGCAATTTGTCAGTCTACACCAGGTTATGCTTTGTATGTGCTAACAGTCCTGCTGCCGGTGCAAAATGTCAATGTTCCCATATTCTGGAGTCTCTACTTTTGAGCATTCTGTGACTACGTTCTCAGTTTTTCATTTATTTATAAGTACTTCAGTATCTTTGTCAGTCCCTTTATTGTCTGCTGCTTTTATATGTTATTTCATATTCTCGTTGATAATATTTCATGTTGTGGCCTATACGTTGTGCAGTCCATGATATTAGCCGGTGGCTACTGTTTTTACTTCTCACAAATGACTGTAAGTAAAATAAGTTAATTGAAGGTCGCATGTATACTTAGGTAGATTATGATGACCCCAGAATAGTGTGGTTGAAGCCCTTGATATTGATCATGGTATGAAAGTATAATGACCTTGGTTTTATTTCGAATGTCTCTTCAGTCGTTTCATCCCAGATCATTAAGCACTTTCACAAGTATCATCTGTTACGAAAAAATTATTATGAGTCCCCCCCCCCCCGCCACTAGGATTCTAAAGTTCCACATGAAGCTCTGGTGAGAAAAATTCCTTTTCTCTGTGGTTAAAACTGGTGGTACTACAAGTGTTTTCATATTTTTTTGCTTCTGTTTGCACTGAATGTTTTATTTACTTTCTTCTCATCGTCTTTTTGTCAGCACAGATTGCTGCTAGTGGAAACACAACCGCTAAATGTTAACTGATGTTGCATGCACTGATAGCTGCCTTTGATGTGGTTAACTGGAGGATTTTTTTAATTGATGATGGTTTCTCAGATATGTCGACAGGCTTATTATTGAAACAAGTAAAATGCTCGATGAAAATATAAGGATGTGGTATTTTGCTGCAGAATATTGAATAGGTATAACATGTAAAACTTGGTCCCCTTTTCCGCAAATGTGAGAAAAAATGGTTCATTTTAAAGAGACATCAAAACGACTATGGATCCTTTTCTCTCAATCTTGGCAAACGAACCAACAGGGCTTACTTTTTCAATGGAGGATTTATCCCCAGGTTGTCTAATGGAACTTAGATGACTTATAAAGTTTTTTCTTTTTGTTGCTCGTGCAGATGGGTTTATTGGGTTTTCTTTTCCTTGCCAGGCATCATTGGGTTTTTGCGTTCGGACCAGCAACAAAGGAAAAGAGTGCAATGGACAATCCGAAGTTTATTATTGAGACCCCAATGACGAATCGGTACAACAAAAAGAATGAATTCCCTAAATCATATAGGGAAGTCATTCCAAGTCTCCTAGTCAAAATTAGGACTTAATGTGAAGGATTTTTGACATGTTGTGTGACTCTCACCTGATCTATGTTTGGAAGGCTACTTGGAGAGTGTTGTGGCGAATGCTTTAAACACCAATATAGAATTCTTCTTTAAAAAAGTATCGTGAATCTTGGACAAAAAGTGAGCAATCACGTTGTTTCTGCCCCAGCTCATGTAGCAAGACAGCTGCTGCTTAAGCAAAGATTAGATCGTTCATGGCGGACATTATTGGGGGGGGGGGGGCGCGCACTGGCTCGCATGCAGACCACTTTCGCATAATGTCTCGTAAAACCGTGTTGATAACTGTTGACCCACCGCCTCAGGTTTACTTGATTTCGTTGAATATATACAAACTTTAGTGCATATACAATATTGATAAACGTGAATGCGTGAATATGTCCATAAATTCATTCATTAAGCTTTTAAGCATTGCACATATCTTATATTGCATTTTACAGATATTGTAGTTCGACAAAAGTCGTCCCATATATTTGTATATGTGTATACTATATTTACTCCAATTGTAGCACACGCCCTTCTAGAAGTACAGTCCGTTGTTTTTGATGTGGCAGGTCTAATAAGAAATTCAGTATTTTTCAATATTGTTGAAAATTATCTGCTTGTGACGAAAGAAGGGGGTTCTATCTTGTTATTTCATGCAATGTGGATATATATATATATATACATATATATATATATATATATATATATATATATATATATATACATATATATATATATATATATATATATATATATATATATATATATATATGTATATATATATGTATATATGTGTATACATATAGGTATCTCGCTACATGTCACGTTTTTAGACTTTGCTTTTTGCATGCATTGTTAAGAAATACTAATTCACAGTGAACAATGCTTAGTCACATTTATGTGGGTTTACGTTCCCTATGATGTATTATGTGGGCAGTTTCCTGGAAATAACATTGAAGTTGCATGTTTTCTGCTAGTGCTATATATTGGAACATTTATCTCCTGTTAACAAAATAACTTCACAAGTGCCTGAATTATTTGTAATACTTAATGTTGTTGCCTATTTATTTCAGCAACGGTATCAGTGAGACTTGTCACAAAAGAGGATTGTGGTGTCTGTCTTTTCTGGCTGCAGTGAAGAATTGTCACAAACGAGTCTCTGAATTTTCTGCAATACAAGTAAAATTTTAGACGTTTAAATGCGAGGCACGTACGTATATACTACTACTACTACTACTACTCCTACTCCTCCTCCTCCTACTACTACTCCTACTTCTCCTCATTTTCCTCGTCCTCCTACTACTAATACTACTACTTTATCTCTTGTATAAAATCGCTTGAATTGATAAATCGGTTGAAGAGTAAAGACAATAAATGCAGTGTAAATGTGTTTTTGTGGGAAGTGAGATGGAATCTTTTTGTATAATGTAAAGAATACGTTTATTGGTGAAAATTACAGAGTACAAAAATGTTAGGAAATGTTGACATGAAGGAAGTTTTGATATTTTCATTGCCTATTTTAAAATAACGTGCTGGATTTGTCAGGGACCAAAACCTATATGGCCAGATGTTGTGCCTTATTTTTACGCTTCTTCAAGCGCAGCAAAGTTGCGCTATGCGTCTCTGTTACATTTAATCACCACAGGGGTATATTGGATTCCTCATGTGTGTCTCTCCATCAAGTTGAAATTGTTTTTTGTAACTATTCTCACATCATTTGTGAAATTAATTTCTGCAAAAATGGCCATGTCAACATTCTTGAGTGTGCACACAAAATATATTATTAAAACCCGTTGGCCAGTTTGCTTCAATCTTCCTTCACATAGAACCCAGTTTGGTCTCAACTTGGAGTGTTAAAATTGGGGTCTCAGTGGTAAAATTATATACAGTGTGTCATTAAATGTTGCCATCATTCTAGTTTGCTTTACCCTGAAATAAAAGCTATCATCATGCACTGTTGGCTACCACACCATACCTTTTAGAAGAGAAATGAATGCTGAAGATAACTAACACTTTTTACCAGGGAGCACCACTCCTTTGAAAACCGTGTTGGCCAGTCATACATACATACATACACACACACACACACACACACACACACACACACACACACACATACACACACACATACATACATACATACATACATACATATATATATATATATATATATATATATATATATATATATATATATATATATATATATATATATATATATATGAATTATGCCTAAAATGAATGGTTCAATGGAACTTGGTATGCGTGAATGCCATAATCTGCAGGGCTCAGTGTATGTTATTTAATCTAATTTTAGAAAAATAAAGTGAAATGTAAATGGTTAAGAGAGATACAACATCATGAATTGTCTCTGATGTGCATTTTCATGCAAAAGAATTGAAATATACATAAGGGAGCTTTCGGAATAATTGACAGCCATAATCTAGAGTTTGAGATCCTTGAAATGTGAAACTACATCGTCCATAGTGGTAGAACATATGAGTAACGTGATATAAAGTAATGATATCAATATGTTATTGAAATAGTGCACACATGTATACCTTGAATAGAAAGGATATATGTATGGGTTGATTGAACTATTTGCCAGTCCCAACAGGTACAAGTTAAATGCTACCCCATATTTCTTATCTGCATCTGGCATTTGGATGAGCCTTGATCTCTCAAGAAAGTTGTATATGAGTGCCGGCCCCCAACAAACAAAAAATATCGAAACGACCAGTATCATCATTTTGATAACCTACAAAATACAACAAAATGCTATAATACAGTGTATTTCATTATTTGTATTACTGTCAGTCCGTCTGCCCTTCCGCCTGACCACCATCTATCCCGTGCTGAGTATGTGTTCCCTTGTATCTTATTGTAATTTTCTTCTTGTTTCATGATCCAAATTAAGCTTAAACACATTATGGAAATGGTTTGAGTTCTTCACACTTAAAGCTAAATAGTTAAAACAGGTATGTATAATAAACATATCACAATTCATAGTACAATAGGGAAATACAGTCTTAGTAGTCTAGACATATGTAAAAATTATTAACTTCCCCTACGATTTTGTAGCCTATGGTTCAGTGGTTCCATCACTGTACTACCCTTGCCCTGCACCAACTATTAGTTTTAATCATATAATGTTTACGTATATCTAGGTGTAGACGTCACAATTTACATGTGTGTCTGGGGCAAGCACACTACTGTCTGTCCTCATTGTGTTCAAAGTAACTTCAATGTTTTTCATGAATCAATGCCTTGACATGCACCTGATGTTATATTTCAGTCCAAAGAGGCACCCCCGTGGTCAAAATTAGGTGTGTCCGTGGGGAGATTGGTTGCTTTTATTGTACCAGTCCATTTATTATCATCTCTTTTCGGAGGACGCGGTGGTTCTGGAAAAGACCACTTTGTTTGTTTGGAGGAGGCAGGATTTTGCCTACTGTGCCAGTTGGCCCAGCAGGCTGCAGCTTCATTGTACTGACCCCTGCATTGAGAGCTAAGCACATCCCTTAAATATTTAGCGGGGGATAGGTCAGGAGATCGGACTGACTCAGGCATAATGTTGCTGGAACCTTCAAGTGACTGTAGGCAGGAACTCATCCCATAGTACTGGTCTGTTAGAGTCCCTTGTACTCTGAGGAACTCTATTCTTTTTGTCTTTTTTGATCCCCTGCACCTCTCCAATGTAATGATGCCGCCATCTCCATGGCAGTCATTGTCCACTTTGCATGAATCCACAAATCTGTGTGAAGGCATACTTCTAGCTCATATCCTCTCATCATGGAAATCGAGGGAACATTGTGACTCCACCACTGACCACCACAATGTATATTCCACCAATAAAGTCCTGTTCATTTACTACTTTTCTAGTGTGGTCAATAGTGACTTTTCCTCTGTACTGGTATTGGCAATAGAGCAGACCAGGGGTTTGGAGAGTGGCAGATCAAGGCTAAGTGTCTTTGCTGGGGAACGTTCAGGCAGAAAATCCCGAATATAGGTTTCATTACCACTTGGCCAGTGAAAGGAAGTAGTTCTGTGAAAAAAGTTGTGAGGCAGGAAACGAATACGTAATGTATTGCAAAAAAAACAAAACTACACTATAAACTGGTGTGTGGATTTTCTGATGGTTTTTACTTGGATTTTATATAAGATATTTTTTCTTTTTTTTTTTTGAAAAAAAAGGAGCTTTATTCAGGTTTGGTTTTGGTACAGTCGAGGAACTTTAACCACTTAGTTGATTTTTTTTTCTCTTATGTTTCCCACATTCAATGTTCCATCACTTTCGTTTTCAACAGGAATTACATTTTTTGGAGATTTTTTGTAGTTAGGTGGTTATTCTGGTTAAATTGCAATAATTCCAAATTTGATTTGTGGTTGTAATTCAAATTTATATATGTATAGTGTAGTTTTCAGAGATGTCTAGACAGAGGGAAATGGACCACCAGCTAATACAGGACAAGCACTCCAGGTGTAGGAGATAGATAGGCCAAACAGGGAAAGAATGAGTAATTTACCTTTGGTCAAAATGGTAATCTTTATAACAGAGCATAACTGGTCATCTAAAATTTTGAGGTTTGAATGTTTGGTCAGCAGACACTTTTGGGGAGATGAAGAGAAGTTTGATAGGCTTATAGATTCTTTGAAGGACAAAGCCTTAAGTTTTTTTGGGTCGTTCAGACGTAGATAATAAAGAGGACAATGTCAGAGCTAAAGACAAAATGGACACATGGTTTTGATAGGGAAGGTACTTAAGCCAGTATAAAATGACAATTACATGACCTGAAACAAAAAATCAGATAAAGGGCTTGATAAGTTTAAGGAAGGAGTATGGCAGTTATCATTGGACAGCTTCCTTAATTTAGGAACGAAAGATTCAGTGAGATCAAAGACAGATCTGACACAGTCTGACCGCCTCCTGAGTGATATATTGGCAACCATGAATGCCACGCCATACTTATTTACTATGATAATATGGTTTAAAGTTGAAATTCCCTACGAAATTTGATGCAAACAAAGGATGAACTAGCTTATTATCACCCATTGTGGGGCCGTAGGTATGAAGATTGAATCTTTGTAATTTACAACCTTCCTAATGGATCCCGTCTCAAAATATTGATGATAAAAATACAGAGACCGAAGTATATTATAATTGTCTCAGGCACACATTAGGATATCCTGCAGATATAGTTATTGGAATCTTTTTGGAACGTAAAAAAACCTCATAGGGCACCCCCTCCCCTTCAAGCAAGCAATGTCCAACAAATGTGATTGGATGAAGAAGGTAATTTGACAAACCAATTATCACAGTTGAAAGTGAACGATGAAGGCAAATAGGCAAATTCGCCATGTGCTGGGCAATTTTTCGAAATAGTTCATGTTCTGTTAGGATTCTTTGTAGGAGACACAGGTTTCTTAAGTGACAAGCCTATACGGCAATTATGACAGTACTTAGCAGAGTTCATTGGGGGGCAGGGGAGGGGGGTGGAGCCAGAGGAATTGGATGCCATGGCATGTGGAGACCTACCCAGTCACTGACACAGTGTCTTGACAGTGGTTCGGTGGTTGTGGTCATTTCAAGGATTATTTAAAAAGTGTGCCTATGAATAAACTTGCATCGACATGCCTTTACATGCGTCAGGGTCACTGAGATATTAACTGTGGAGTAATGGCCTAATAAGGTTTGTAACTTCACTACATTTGGCTGTTGCATGATTGGCGGCAAGTGCAAATAGGGAGTACACATACATACACTTGAAATACTATGCCATCTATTATCGACCATGATGACAACTATAGGAACACAGAACCAAAAGTATACATTATATTTACGTAAAAGATATTTTGGGAGCATTTTCTGTATATGCTTTACTAAATTCTCTAAACAATGAATTAAACAACCATATATTTGCACATACTTTATCAATGATAGTGACATAGAAATTCAGGGCTCATACGGGGTGGTAATTCAGTTGCGGAAAGTACAACAAAAGGAAGGGTCAACATGATATATCAGATGTTTTATCCCGCAAACAATGCGTTTCATCACAGTTGCCTCGTTTTCACACCACCCACTATATTATGTAGTGCACAAAATTTACACGTAATTTTGGAATCTATGGTCATGGAGGCTTTCTTCGAAAGTGTTTATCTACCAAAAGAACTGTGTATCAAGTCCTGAATAAATAACCTCAGTCCATGACTGAAGCATTACATCTGGCGAAAGTGCATACTCAAAGTATGTCTAGCTTTGTGAACAGGCAAAGATGTTGGTAAAGATAGTTTCCTTTGCAGATAATGATAATTAATGTTTTGACATTAGAGGGACTGAAACGGTTAACAGCAAAAAGGCTTTGGGAGAGAGAAAAGCACTAGCAGTAGCTAAAATCATACAGGCAAGTATGGAAATGTCTACAAATGCACTGCAAGGTCAGTTGTTCCATAAGTACACCTCGAACGGTTTTTAAGGAAGTCTGTTTTAAATGCCAGGGGCTAGGACATTCCATATGGTAGTGCCCTAAAATATTTTCCTGTCGATTTAAATAATTTTCCCAGCAGATTTCCAAGTAAAGAGTTATTGTTGTCTCCCATATCCCACGATTTAAAAGAGTAGGGGCTGTTGAAGTTGACCTCCAGTCAGCACAGACTATTGAGGGTCTGGCCACACCTGTACATAATGAAAATGGGTCTTTAAATAATGTGACGGATGTTGCTTTTGAAATAATTTGGCAAGTGTACAATTTGGTGGTGTCAGTTCAGCTAAAGGTGAAACCAATTGACGCTGTGGTTGATATGACAGCTAAGTTGACTGTTGCCAACCAAAGGTTTTGCTTACAATGTATGTTTGAATATCAAGGATGGAGAATATGTCTTAATAAAGGGTGCAGCTAAAATAGTAAGATGTTTGTAGTTGAAGTTAAACATGTTACCTTCTATAGGTAAAAGGTCTTCCTCTGGAATGTTTTTATTGTTCCAATATATCAGAGTGTGGCTTTAGGACTTTCTGACAGTCAGACACTGTATTGTTAATATATATTGACGAAAATCAAAATTGGTTGTTCTCACAGAATATCAAATAATTCGAGCAAAGTTGTGTGTTAAGGGTAAAAAAACAAAAAACACTGAGTGTCTCAGGTAACAACCAACAAAAGAGTGGTAGTTCCACCCAATCGTCGAGTATATCCAACGCAAGTATCCCAGTCTCAATGAAAACAGATCAGCTGGTTATTCCTTTTCAAGAAAACGGAAAGCTGCTAGTACCCACAATGATTTTGAGGGGGGGGGGGGGGGGGCTATCACGATTCTGAATCTCACTTAAAAAAATGTGAGTTCAGGAGTACTTGGAAATTACAAGAAGTTATTTCATTATTCTTGTCAATATTTGGACTCTGAAAAAAGTGGTGAACTAGCATAATTTCTGTTTAAGCACTAGGATAGCTTTGGCAGACATGACTTACATTTAGGTTGCTTCTCACTGCTTAAGCATATAATAGACACAAAGGCTGCCCAACCAGTGAAGCAAAGGATGAGGCAAGGACTGCTACAGTTGGCTGAGGAGGAAGACGTACATTTTAAAGCCGTGCTGGATTTGGGTACAGCTCAACCATTGTGTTCTGAGTGGGCTTATCCAGCTGCGTTGACATGGAAGATAGATAGGTACATTAGATGGTACATAAAATATCGCAAGTGCAGTAACTGTTAGAAATATGTACCTTCCCTCTCTGATAGAGGAATTAGATGCTCAAGGGACAACATTTTTCCCAGTTTGTTAGATATGATTACTGGTTAAAATCAGTATACACGTTGTAAATGGGGTCATCTTATCAACTCAATCTTTGTCACTTCATTATATGTGTTGTACCTCAGTCTTAACATATTCCAAGTTGGATGTGCAAAATATAGCTTCATTATTTGGCTAGTCACGGCTTAAATAGTAGATATTTCAATCGGTGATCACCGAAACTACCATGGATTTAAAATTACAAATGGGTTTGTGGGTGGAGTTGAATGTTTTGATGAATGGCTGTTTAATTGATACCAGAGACAGAGAGAGAGAGAGAGAGAGAGAGAGAGAGAGAGAGAGAGAGAGAGAGAGAGAGAGAGAGAGAGAGAGAGAGAGAGAGAGAGAGAGAGAGAGAGAGAGAGAGAGAGAGAGAGAGAGAGAGAGAGAGAGAGAGAGAGAGGGAGAGAGAGAGGAGGGGCAGGGGCCCACCCATAGAAGGGCATCCAGTGGACATGACTGTCGTTGTACAGTTATGTAACATAACCCTATACATCCACTTGTGCTGATGAGGCAAAGGTCCGGCTGGTTTCCATTTGACCAGACCATGATCATCTATTGCGAGGATGTGTCTATACAGTGGTACCCCTCTTGTGAGGCCCGGCCTTCTCACCGGACACCACCCTGCTTAAATCTCCACCATTCATTTGCAGAAAGTGTGACAATTCCATCATATGGCCCCCTCTAGAAAGCCCCCCTTCCCAATAAGGTCACTTTTCTGTTGCATTTGGAATGGACTTACAGGAGGCACTGTATCACCAAATTAATCCTTTTAGTGTAACAGGAACTTAACGGCGTGACCACAAAAATTAATGTGTGTTGTTTTCCCCCATGAATCCTTTTTGATTCAATGATCATGAGAGATAGAAGCCAGAACTTTCATGTTCTTATTCTGTATTGGATGCCACTTGGAATATCAAATAAATGTGACCGTATTCGCCAGCATGGTGCCTGAAACATTAGCCAGTATTGACTGGCCTGCCCTCTGTCCCATGTCTGCAGTTTTAATTTGTACTGATAACACATTCAAAGGGTGTTAAGACCACATGCTCAGGCTAACCCACAGAACCAGATATGGCACCCACATGTGCTCTTTGTTGACAAATTGTCTGGGCTACGAGAGTATAAACTATGGCCTTTGAGTTATATGTTCCTCCAATGACCCAAGAGAAACGGATTTGGTGCTTAGAAGTCTATGAGGAAATGAAATCCCAGCTTTTTCAAGTAGGTAAAACATTTGTTGGTTATCTAAAAAATCACAGAACTGTATTTGGTAGGTTCAGTAAGCATAACCTAAAGCTAAAAAACCAAGAAAATGCCATTTAGTTCAAAAAAATATTCAGATTTTAAGATGGGTTTTGTCTGCAAGTGGAATAGCCACAGATCGGGATAAGATGTCTGTGGAGGAAAAAATGGCCAGTTCCAAAGTGTATAAAGAAGGTCAATGATTTTTAGGTTTCACGGGTTATCACCGATAACACATAAAACCCTTTGTACATGTGGCAGCTTAACTGTATGAGTTGACATGTTATAAGTCTGTTGGGTTTTGTTTGTTTGTTTGTTTGTTTGTTTTTGTTGTTGTCTGAGGAAGATCAACATGTTTTGATAGTCCTCAAGAAGCTATTACTTTGGTTCCTGCATTAGGATATTCAGAAGCTTGTGGTGTGTTTATTCTTGCTTGGGACCCGCCAGCTGGCGTTGCAGGGGCTGAACTCGGTCAATTGCTAAATGGTGAACTCCATCAGAAGATCCAATCTGTGATTTTTATATTGTAGAAGGATCAATGGAACATCTGTTTTGTGGTGGGTGCGGGTATTGTAAGAGAAAAAAAAAACATTTAGTGGTAGTGATTTGGCATTATATTTTGATAATGTCAGCCCGCCAGCTGTGTGAGGAGTATGCAGCTGAGGTAAGGAACATTCGAATGTAGGAAATTTGTCCCCTTTATTTTATTAGAAATGCAGACTACAGATCTTTGTTCCCTTATGGACGATCCATCTCATTCTGAGGATGCAGATAATTCATGGTTTGGAGGATATACTCCACAAGAACCGAGAGCAGTTCAACGAAAAGATGCTTCCATTTTGATTATTTCCTATCTCATAATTGCATCTTTTGTGTAGTTTTTTGCTGTTTTTTCTTCGTTATATCTTTGATTCAATATATGTATTCCTTGTCTTTAGGTAAGGGACATTTGTGTTCCCCAAAAAGGGCTTTGTGATTGGTAGCCTAGATGTAATCGAAGAGTATCAAAAGGACACAAGTAGAAATTCTGCTCGACTGTAAATGGGGCTTTGGTTTGCTCATCACAGGTAAATGTAATGGCTTCATGAATTATATCTGTCTCTCAGTTACATTTGTTACTTTCATTGGTCTAAAGGCTACAGTTTGTTCTTAGATACGTTTAATGGTTACCGCACTGTTCTATCTATATCAATTAAAAGGTTGAAGTCTCTTTCATATCATGTAGCTTGAACACAGATTAACATATCCTCATCATTTTTTCTAGCGTGCGTCATCGAAAGGCAAATCCTATATTAAAAAAATACAAACAGCTTTGTTTATTTATACTGGAAAAGAAGTTAACAAATATCCTTAATTACAAACAGTTGCAAAGGCACCGTGTCGTCAACATGTACGTAATATAGAAGCAATGGGTCGAGCAGTTTATAAAAGTAAGAAACATGATTTACAAAAACGTTTGAAATTATATAAAAAAAAAAAAAAGAAAAGGCACTGTCATCTTCTGAAAAAATGAAAAAGCCTCCTTGATAAACCCTCGTGTGTTAAGTTTAAGCATTCCAGGCAAAGTATTATTGATTTAGAAAGTCAAACATGTAGAAACGTCTGAAAAACAAATGGACTGAAGGTTAGACAACCGATTTCATAACAGCTACTCATTAACAAGCCATCAGCACAAACTATTGCTATGCCCATATCTTGTTCAAAATCTCTCTCTTCATTATCTTCGTTTTCAAGTCTTAATTTTATATCATATGATTTATAAAACATTTATTTCAACGGCCCAATGGAGTTGAACTATATACTGGGTATTTACCTCAAAGTAGACATGTACGACCTTGGGCGATGCTCGGTTTAGCTTCAATTACAGCTCACAATTGCAAGATGAACAGCTCAGCCTCTTTTAAGCCTTAACAGAAAGTGTTTGGATGGAGTGACCCATATACTTAACCAAATAACCTGACACGCTTAAGACTGTGTCATGGCACATACCCGAAGACTGAAGTGGATAGCAAATGTGTAATCGTATCAATTATAATGTAAGGTCTTAAATTTCAGGAAATGATACTAGCACCACTGGATGTGCTTGTTTGGTAGAAATGCATTTTGATTCAAATCATAAACGAATGGCGAAAAAGTGTGAACAAAACTCAGCACAACCGTGCAATTAATTACAGTCTTGGGTAACCAGGAGAGGTCTCTGTGCAATTTTCAGTGAATTGCCAGTCCCTAAAATACTCCATTTGGACTTAAGAAAAAAAAAAAAGTAACGAAGGAAATAGAGACCTTGGCAGCACCACCTAGTGTCAAAGCCTAAAAGCCCAAAGGTAAATCGGGATCACTTTTGACAGGAATTTTGCTATTAGTTTCAGTTTTTATGAACAGACGATGATGGTGCATGACGGACGTTAAGATAGGCTTGGCTGCCAAACAGGTCAGTTGCACTAAAAACATGATATCTCTCAGATTTTTAGCACTGCTCCACATGTTTTTCCAAGCGGATTTTTTTTTTCGAAATTACCAAAACAGAAATTTACCGTTCAGAAGGCTGTGACAGCTTCGAACACTCCTGTAAACTTCTCCACAGTGTTAGACAAATTCTGCTGTATGTGAATGACAGCAACGTGAGTGGTAAGGTTACTTGAACAAGAACAGGGTAGAGTATCATTGCAAGCTTTTTGACTAAATTATCGAAAACGGCTGCAGAATAGCAGTAATTTGATGATTGTCCAAATCCTTTTTGCACGGTGGTAGTCCCCTGTAAAGTAAGCATACACACGGAAAATTTCCGAAAACATTAAAAATTTTAATGCTGGCTGCTTAATCGTACAGTAATCATCTGCTGTTCATGCCGCATAAAGCATTTACTTGATGGTATTTCATCACTTCTCTATTGGAGCCCATGACGTACTTCTCCAGTGGAGGCATTCATGGTCGAGTCAATCGGACAAAATGAAAAACGTACAGTAAAACTGAATACCAAAATTGGTGCAATAGAAAAATGGTATCATTAGCTAGTCATGGAGTGAAAACATAGTAGCACCACCCCCCCCCCCCCCACAAAGTAATTGGTAAGGTCTTGTTTTCATAGGAACTTCAGCAGAATGCAGTCATTTTGGAGGATGCTGCATTTAAGATACCTATGTACAAGAGTTCCTAAGGTCAAGACAAATTCTTCAGTTACCTACCATTGTGCAAAACTGCAAACAGCTTCTCCACATCTGGAGTTAACCTTGAAGTTCAATCATGCATCTACAACTGGCCATGAGTATAGGTTTTAACATTTTTGAGAGATCTATGTATGATGAGCTTATCAACTACCTAAATAAGGAAGATATATATATATATATATATATATATATATATATATATATATATATATATATATATATATATATATATATATATATATATCGTACCAGTTTCATTCAGGTGTCAGAGGTCCGTACTTGTCAGACACATGCCTGATTCATCTTGATAATTAAATTACAAAATAAATGGCAAAAAGCTTTTGCACATGTATGTTACTCACTGATGTACCGAAGACCTTTCATTCTGTCGATCATCCTATCATGTGCCAAAAACTCCGAGCCATGGGCATTGGATATACCCAGTGGTTCAAATCTTAGTTGAAAAACAGGAAATAATTGTTTAACATTGACAGAACAACCTCCGGGTTCAAACGTGTTCCCAGAGACTTCCACCAGTGGAGCCCTCTTGGCCCTTTGGTATATCTCTGCGATGTAAACAATATTTCTATTAGTGTATCATGTAAGATACAATTGCACGCAAATAATACCGCTATCTTGGTTTCAAGACATTATACAAATATCATAGCATCATGCTTGGGATCACAGTTTGGTGACTGCAATAAGTTGTTTGTCGATTTTTGACTTTCTGTCCATCCAGGAAACACTGGGTGTATATTATGTTGCTCCTAGAAAAAATTGAACGTAATTAGTGCAACAATTATTAGCCTGTACCTTGACTCACCTGTGCAGGAAAAGTATCAATCTTTAAACATACTTTCAATTTGATTTGACATAACTTACTTCTGTCAGCTCATCACTCTGGATTTAAGCACGGGGAGGCAACTATTAACCAAATGCTGATTCTTTGTCACGAAGTATCCCTTGCTGTTGACATGCAGAAATATGTTCGCCAAGTAGTTTTGGAAACTAGCTAGGCAGAGTCTGGCTCTCTCGAATAATTTCCAAATAAAAAAAAAATGGCATTGACGGTGATTTGTACAGCTGGTTCTCAGATTATCGCCACCAACAATTGTCATTGGACATCTACTATCTAGTTGGGGAATGGTCCATGGTGGAGTTAGTATAAACATATTTATTTTCTCTGGATTGCCTAATAGTACACAAAGACTAATCTGGAGGCTCTCCAGGGTTCTATGAGCACTTCTATTTCTTATATACATTAACGCTATCTTTGAACTAGTGAAAACGAATGTATAATTGTTTGCAGACGACGCCTCTCTCTTTCTGATCATTGATAATCTGACTGAGGCTGCTGAAATGATTAATTACATTTTACAATATATTGAAGAATGGGTAAATGACTGGCTCACAACATTTAATACCCTTAAAGCTAACAACATGCTGGTCGCATGGCCATAAACCAACCAGCCCATTCTCACTAGTGTTCCAGGGTCACTCTTAAGAAGATGCTTTTGGTCATTAGCACCTAGGAATTTCATTTCGTTCTGACTGAAGATGGTCCATTCATATTGTTGCTTTTACCTCAAAAGCAGAGAAATTATTGAACGTTGTGACAAGTCTTACATTTCGCCTTGCCCACCAAATTTTTAGAAAGTTTTATTTATCTTTTATTAGACCATTTTTTTCAATACACAAGTCCTCCTGGGACGGATGTACTACAGAGCATGTGGCAAAACTTGAGGAAGTTCAGCTATCTGATTCTGGAATGTGACTGGGGCTTTTGCTGGTACTGCAGCCAAGCTAAATGAAGAACATGAGTGTAAGACTCTAGCTATTCGTAGAAAAAAGCCAAACTTACACTTAAGTATGAAATACAAAACGATTTTGTTGCAAGCACGTTACAGTCTATTATGTCAATGAGCAGGCACCTAACGATTGTAATACACAGCTGGGATAATTGTACATGCAGGGCATTAAATGAAGATGTATGGCATTACAATTTTGCTTGTTCTTTGTATATTTCGGAAAGGTCAGCATTATATTAATTAATGTGGCAGTACTCCCCCTTTCGTTCCAAACGGTTCTGATTAGCAGAATGTTCTCTTTATGAAAATGTTCAAATATTCTTTGCAGTGCAAAATTGATCTTCGCAAAGGTCTCGGTTCTCAGCTGCAGGAATGGGATATCTTAAAATGTATCTTGCACTACTAGCCTGTGGCACAAATTAAATCTATTGTAACGTAGTTATGAAAATGTACGGTAATTACATGCCCCCTGTCAGTCTTGGTGCTAGTTTTTCTCCTCATATTGCGATATCACCAGCTCGACTAAAATCATGCTGGGCTGGCCATGTAAACGTTCATTAACGTTTTGTCCTGCCCTTATGTTCTTCCTGCAAGCGGGATTAATAAAGGGCCAAGCCCCTTTTTCCCAATTGTCATTCTTAATTATTGTATCATGTTCATGTATCCAGTGAATAAAAATATTTTTTAAACCAAATGATTACGTCACCTATAACCATGTGCTGGAAGCGTGCATTGTGGTTTCTGCTGTAGACCTACACAGAAGGTGTTTTCGGTTGCGTTTTTTCTTTTCTTTTTTTTGCTTTTAATCTACTTTGACATGTTAGCATCAGAATAAACTACGACAGGGCGGAACTATTAGGACTTTTATGGCTCCAGTCTAACAGACATTTTAATCCTGGTGATTAAATCCCGTCATGGTTTATTCTCCAAATAATATATGCATGTATGTATGTATGTATGTATGTATGTATGTATGTATGTATGTATGTGTGTATGCATGCATGTATGTATATGTACATACATGTATCTTATTAAAACATTTGTATTTACCCATAAATAGATTGCTGGTAGTGCAACAATTATTGCAGAAAGCCACATTAAGGCGATCAACAATATCATCCTATTGTGGGGATTCCACTTCATTGCGATCATTGCGTGACATATGACCATGTATCTATGAAAATAAAATAAGATCAGTCTTTGTTGAACAGTCAAGTGGACTCGCAATTGGGTTTCTTTCGGATGTCGAGCATGCCAAGTTACCAAACATCACTCAGACAGATAGAATTAAATTGCGCCACAGAAGAATTTAGACAACAGATATATATCCATAGAACCTTACCCTAAATAAATCAACTATCTGAGCAGCCGCAATCTCTTTTATGCTTAATTTCATACATAAATTCAGCTTGAGGCAAGGAATGAAGTTTTGTTACGATGCTTTCCAGAAGCATGTGTAAATGAATAATTTTGCACTTACCCATAAAACATTGTTAAAAAGGAAAAGCTAACAGAAGACACGAGAAAGCACAAGTTGATTTTTTTTTCGCTTAGCAGAATGACATTTTCTGAGGTTTTGAAGAATCAGTCCAATTGTTAATGAAGTAGCAACTAGCTTAAAGTAACAAATTATTATCATATAAGAACCTTATATAGGTTATGGCCGTACCAAATCCATATACACATTGAGCCCATTGTTTTCCATACAGAAGCAAGTGTCATATATATATATATATATATATATATATATATATATATATATATATATATATAAACACTCCTGCTTTCCCGTTACTTTATACCGCAAGCGGTTTGGAGGTGTACCGTGAAGCAAGTTCGACACGTAATCGTCAAATGGGCAAGAAAGAGGTACAGGAACGCAGATGTTGCTGTTAAACTCTCACTGAAGAACTCTTCATACTTTAAAAATATGTTTTAATGTGTTCTTCGGAAAGAAAATCACACATCCACTATGCAACTGAAGAAGAAAGTCAAAGTGAAGTTTACGTCTCATGGATATGCTTTAGATTGGTCACAATCAGTGACGCTTAACGATTAAAAGGAGTTTAAGATCCGAGTAGAACGTGGCACAAATGAATCGACATCGTTTTTCATTGGCTGGACTACTGTGGCCAGTCGTGGCACTTATCGTAATTCCCTTATAGGAAGGAAACCAAACGGGCTCTACCCTCGATATGACTCGTAGGCAACGTGAAGTAAACACAATTAGAAAATAATGTTACTTGAACAGTCCGGAGGCGAAAGTTAGAAGTCTTTGTGTAAGATTGAGTTGCTATTTTTTTGAGTTTCAACAGAACAGCATCCATACTCACAGCGGTATAAGCATTCCCTTTGAGAAAGGCAATATGTAGATTTCTTTCTCTTTCTTTCTTTCTTTCTTTCTTTCTTTCTTTCTTTCTTTCTTTCTTTCTTTCTTTCTTTCTTTCTTTCTCTCTCTTTATTTCTTTCTTTCTTTCTCTCTCTTTCTTTCTTTCTTTCTTTTTTCTTTCGTTCATTC